>JBCAUA010059972.1:0-11341 GCA_038406235.1 Peronia verruculata
TGTATACCGTGCAGTGGGCTACGCCTTGGTGTAGCAGTTACACCTAGTCTTAGGGAGTTACGGTAACTTCATGAATACGGCACGGGCCGCTCATGGAGCTCAGCAAATCGAGATCCACAAATTTGACCAGGCCGAGCTGAAAAAAAAAAAAAAAACGCTGGAAACTGAACCATGCCTGAGAACAAATTTCACTAATTAATTTATCTATATATTCGTTTGCCCGTTTTCTGTATATTCATTTAGGTGTTGTAAATTTATTATTTTTTATTCTCAATCTATGTTTTATCTATCAATCTATTTCAGCTAATTTATTTATTTATTTGTTTTTGCTTGTTCATGGTTTGTTTGTTTTTTTTACCTACATGTATTTCTTTGTTTGTATGTTTACGTGTTGTGTTAATTTACTTACCTATTCTAATTTGTTCATTTTTTTTTTAGTCTATGTTTTTTTTAATACTCGTTTATTTATTTATTTGTTCATTTATTTTTGTTTCAATTAAGTCTGTTTGCTCCTGCTATCTTCCAGCGATCATGCTTTGGTCTCTGGGCCAGGTCCGACTTTTCCCTGTGGGTGTGAGAGCCAGACAGCCTGCATAGCACTCAGTCACGCTGGTATCACGTCTGCTTTGCTGTCGGACTAAGAAATGTCGTCAAGCTCTGAAAGTCAAGGCCAAACCATCTGTCATCTCAGCCTCGAATAATTGTATTGTAGTCACTGAGAGCGATGAGGGAGACCTTCATCTCTATTTGTTTGATGCACTACTTGCTGATTCGATATGGTTACACTCACATGTTGGCTACACACAAGTGTGTGCTGTGAGTAGTGTGAGCGATGTTTAGCGGATGGTGATTACATTATTATACTTGGCCCGTGCAAGCGTACGTTGTGAGCGTACAGCTGGCCCGTGGAAATACTGGGTCATCGAACGTGTCTGAGATACTCTCCAAGCATTTTGTGTGGGATGGTTTTTAGTCAGGCCTTGTTTGTGTGAAATACGTCACGTGTGCGCACTACGTCACGGTTTTATGTGTCCCTGGCGCTAGTGAGCACGGGCGAATTCGAGAGGGTTCTAGACGGGTTTTAATCGGACCTTCTGTGTGTGAAGTACGTCACATGTGCGCGCTACATCACGGTTTCATGGCGTTGTAAGCAGGTTCGAGAGAGTTCAAGACGGACTAGTGTTATGTATGTAAGGGCTCGACCGGAGAGGAAGGGAGTGCCATGTAGTAGGTGGGATGCAGTGAGCGGCATGCATCGGAGTTAGGCAGCTGCCCTGAAGTTTGTATTGTTATCAAGCACCTGCGATAAATTCTGCATCATTTCGACGTCGACGATTCCTGTTCTTATTTCTCCGTTCCTATGTGTGTCTCTTCCGTATCCAACGCCTGATTACCACTTACAACGTCACAACTAACATCCATTCACACTGAAAAGTTCGTGACACCCACAGTGAACAAAATTGTACAGAAAGGACAGAAAAGAAGGGAATGGGAAGTTTGTGCTGTCAAATGACAACTATTCTGTTTTAGGTTGACTGCTTCTGATGCCTTTTCTGACATTTTCACCGCTTGGGCATCAATGTGTCGCCTGGGCATCAATGTGTCGCCTCAAAGTATCCAATGTTTTTTTTTTTTTTTAGGAAAAATAATATTTTTCATTTCTTTTCTTGTCATCTTATAGTATCCTGACCCCTAGACACCGAAGTTACTCCCGCGGCCGCCCATCGCTCCACAGTCGCCACTTTGCCATAGTGCAGGAGTAACAGCTTCTGATTTCTCACACAGTCACTGTATCTAAACAAATCTCTGTTTGAATTGCAATGTTTGGCACTCACTGTTTGGAAACAATGTGAACTAAGACTGAGCTCTGGTGGAACTGGTTTCATTTGGTACATTGACACCATCCGCCACCCCTTTAGATTTGCTTCTTCTTCTTGTTTCCTTGAATATTGAAACCGAAGGCCAGCTCTGGACCACAGTGTGGATCTAGATCTATTCGTAACAGTTTCTTGTTCTACCTGTCAGCCCGTCCATTGTTTGTTTTTCTGCTTGTCTGTCCATCCGTCTGTAACTGAACGGACTCCAGCCGTGGTTGATTGAGAACAGGAAAACAGACCTGTCGAGTGTGGCATGTTTGGTGTTGCGTTGTGCATCTCACAGTGATTACAGCTAGTTATACATGCTTTGATAGCCCAAACTTTTATGCATAATTTGATATCCTTTTAATCATGTTATCCATTGTCACCGTGTTAGACGTTCTCTCCGTGTTGGGCACAATATAGCCGTTATCGTGCTGATGGTGCCGTTAAACCCCAACACAAACAAACAAACAAAGAAGATCTAGTAAGAAAATAGTTTGACATCCTCATTTTATACAGGGCAAGAGGAGAGACAGAATAATTTGCCATAGGATTTAATTGACATTACCCCACACATGTAGTTTGCAGCACTATTTGCTGCATACAGGTACATGTATAAATGTTGTTTGTACCAACACTCTCAGCCTCTATATGGCAAAAGCTCTGGCCCCAAGGTGACTCATGAGTCTGTTCCTTAACTTTGACTATAAAGATGTCTTGAAGATGTTGGCAACCATTTCTGCAGCCTGACAGGATGCTGCATAGTACAAATGTAGCTGGGATAGCCCTCTTGTAGGATTGAAAAGCTTAGGAAAACCATTACATAAAGGTGCCAGAAGACACCATTAATGTGCTAATATTTATGTGATGATTGATATACATGTATTGTATTTATTCATTTAAAGAAAAAAAATGACAATTTTGGCCCTGATTAGCAGTCAGAGTATTCTTCCTTCAGAATTGAATTGTCATAGTTACAACTAACAGTTTCATGTTTGCAATCACGGGTTATGATACATATATTGAATACATGTATCTTCTTAAGGGAATCGAATTAACTGCATTGTATTTCAAAAGTGATTAGCATACAAAATTTAAGAGCAAAACTTGAGTAGGTTGATGCCTTGATACATCTTAAGTGCACTTTAATTCTTGTTACTGGCTATTTCAAATAATGTTCATCTTTCCCACAGAGGTATAGCCGGCTTAGTGCTGGTAACAGTGACTGTGCTGTGGTGCAGCATATCAGCATCCAAGCTTTTCGTCTCAGCTCTCGCCATGGACAGCCAGCAGCTGCTGGTGGCCTACCCGTGTGCTCTAGTCTATGGCGTCTTCGCCTTGCTCACTGTCTTCTAATCTGCATGGTCACGTTTGAGTTTGTACCTTTAACGAAACGTCCACAGAAATTTTCAAATAATTCTAGTGAATAAAATACATGGATCATACTTTTGAGGTATAACTATTATGTGGGATTTTACGTGAAATTGTTGTGACATGAGGATAAAAGAACCAGAGTGAATCAGTCTGTATAACTACATGTGTGAAAGAGTCTTACTAGTACATGTATTGCTTTTAGTGATAAAAACAAATAGAGAATGTCATTAACAACACTTCTAGTGGTGAAAATAACAAAACAAAATTTCGTGAGGGAGATGTCATAAATGATAAATTATCATTGAGAATTTTACTAAAATTATGAGCCAACAAGTTAATATGAGACATCAGTTGCCTAAATACTTGTACAGTTTAGAGTTCCTATTTGCAGTAGACATGTTTTTCCAAGTTTCTCAACAGGATTTAGAGCTGCGATCTTTGAATCCTTTAATATGATTTCATTGTCATACTTAGAGTTTTCTTTAGTTTTTTTAAAATTTGTTTTTAAATTTTCATTTGAAACATGGCAGATGCCCATTATTATATGACTGATAGTTTAATGCATTTTGATTTCTTTAGTTTTAATTAGGCATCACAAAAAATATTATTGGTACCTCTAGGAGATATGATATTATTATTCTTTATATGTTCCATGAGATTTTATTAATATGTTGCTGATTATATATTGAAAAATGAGGATTTGGATATGGCATGAAGATGAACTGAGAAGTAAGAGTTACACATGTAGTGTGATACTGATACATGTAGTGGCACTTTTTTCTAAAAAACATTCATTACTTTTTCAGACTTACACTTACTGTAGTACAAAAAGTCAAATAGTAGCAAATTACAGCACATTTCATGTTATACCTCAGAAAGAAATGAACAAAACTGTCTGGTGATTCCCCTAGTTTGAGCACTTGTAATGGTTTGAGTTTCCCCATGGTGAATCTCTCAGATTTATTGAAGGGAATGAGTGATGTTTGCTTCAGCAGGAATACAATTGTAAGATTTTCTGATTGTCTGGGTATGGTGCATTTTAATTTCGTACAAAGAAAAAGGACAGGTCATTGTGGAAAGAAGTCAACTCTCAGTATGTATATTTACACGGAAAAATGTTATCATTGTCCTCAGCAGATCTGTCTATGTCTATTTTTTACTGTTTTCTCTTTATCATTTCTACCATGTGTGACTGGTAACTCAGTAAAAAACAATGTTTCAACTACCATGACATGTCTGATAATTCTTGCACAATTGTGTTGTTGAGTGGACATATATGCAGATTAAAAGTAATGCCTGTGTTATTATGAAGCAATATGTCATCATTATGAATATGATAATGTACATCACTAAGGATCTTTTCTCATTTAACAAATTTATTCTCATGAGTTGTTAGTCAGACAAACCTGTCACTGTCATACAGCACATGTACATGTATTTTGCAATCTTTCTACTGACTTAAACTGCATGCAGCGGGTTTACAAGAAAAATTTTTTTTTTTGGTGATTTTGTGTGTGTGTGTTGCTTTTTGGTGTTGTACATGTATTGGTTTTACAAAGAGTGTCTCAGTGAATGATTTAGTCAGTGGATGAAATCATAATTTCAGATTATGATGTATGTACATGTATTCCTGTCTTTCTATCAGAATTGAAAACCCACATTTTAATGAGAATGCCTTGAAAATGAGTGTGCTTTAATGACTGCAATGTCTCTGAATGTTAGCATCATAATCTGTGTAACTGGAAACATGTGAGCACTCATGTCGCAAGGCATGAAATGAATTTGTGTCCAGAAAAAAAAGCAGATTATGAAGTTTTGTCCCTTTGATTTGTAAGTAATGTCTTGTGGTGAGTTAGAATTGAGGAGTGTGAGCCCAACAAGCTACTGTAGAGAAGAAAATTCCCATGAGATATTTTCTGTTCATACTTGTCAAAATGATGTACATGTACATATGAAACTATGTAAGTGGTCATGCTGAATTCTTCTAAATCTCCTGACAATTAAACAGTCAGTCTGTCTCTGATTTTTTCATAGATTTGCCACTGGTTTGATAGGTAGAGACTACAGGTGTCTATGACAAAAGCTGAGAGAAAGTTTGAATACTTTTCAAGCTGCTAAACAGGATAGCATTTAAAGAAAAGAAAAAACCCACACATACACAAAAATGAACATGAAAGAGAGATACAAATTCCTTTAATCAGACTCATCTGTGGAGACATTTGTTCAGTTTTCCCACAGAAAGTGATTGTCCATAATAGGAATTGAATGAAAGCAGAAGAAAATGAATTATGTAAAATTTAAGTCAACGGGAGAAAATTGGGTATTGCAGTATATATCGATTTCTCATGTACTGTCTTTTGGTTTTATTACAACATTGTGTATGTTATCTTGAAGTTATCAATAAAGCATTCTGCTATTCAGATCTCATGTCTTTGTTTTTTTTTATTCTATGGCCTGGTCTGCCACAGTGAAAGTTGATTGTGCGTCTGTGTACATTTCTCTACAGTATTTTGTCACTAGCAGTGATGAGCATAGTCAAATGATTACATGATGTCAGCGTAAAAAAAAAAACAAACAAAAAAACAAAGACTCAGACAAAATCAGGAGAATGATGAACAGAATCTGCAATATAACTCATTGAGGACCAGACCCAGGCTAGATGCACCAGGGTTTTTGGGTGTTTTCAAAAAGCGAAAATTCTATCTTTTTATTCCATTGCAAATATGAAATTTTCCATGATTACTTTTTAAGATTCACTTAATCCTGTCATGTCTTTTTTTGTTTGTTTTGTTCAGATCTTTAATACATGTATTTATATTAATTTTTTTTAAAGAGTTTTTTTCTTTTACAGTATTACAACTTATTTCTCTGTCCCATGACATCGTTAAGCTTAGTTTTCCTTTTTTAATTCTCCAGATCTAGATCTTGATCAAGAGCTTTTACCTATTACAACACCCAGTCTACTTGAATCCAGAAAATCATTGTCAGAATAATCTTCATGAACATCTGACTTGAGCATTTTTCTTTTTTTAACATCTTATAGCCATTTGACAATGATGAAATCACTGCTATTGACAATATGCTGTAGTGAAATCTTCACAAACATACAACTGTATTCCATAGTTTACTTCAATAATTTTCTCTGTGGTCAATGCATGTTAACAAACCATTATTTCAAATCATCCTCTTTCACATACATTGTAACAGTTTCACAGTCCAGAAAAGGAACAACTGTATGTTGATATTTCAGTAAATATGAGTGTTATGATGTGCTAGACAAACTTTAGGAATTTGCACCATGGGATATCTCGTGTTTGGTCCAACAGCACTGTAGGCCCAACAGGAGATGTCGCATGGTTGATCCCAAGTGAGTTAAAATGAATCTGTTGTCAAAGGGAGGTGATCAGGTCTAAAAAAATACTGTGAGTTGTCCCCAAATGACCAGGGTTCTATATTCCTCAGACGGCAGAAACAGCAATGCGTATATAAATTTAACACCATATATTACAGGTAGCACTTACAAATGAAAATTACCCTCTATAGGAACAAGTATAACTAAAAGTCATGAAGTTTATTTCACTGTTGTATGGGAAAATTCTTCATAAATTTGTAACAACTGTGGATCAATCTGTGGTCTGACTTTCTCCAGTGCTTGCCTGAAATGTTCAACTGTCACCTCTTGAGCTTGTAAGTTTTCACGTAGCGCATACAGCGCAGCCTCTTGACATACCTGAATAATCTGAAGTGAGAAATGAAAACCAAACTCAGCAAAAAGATTGAGTCCACAGTGGAATCAGAATGAGCAGGGAAAGGAAGTCAGCTATCAATCTCATCCAGTTGTTTCTTGCATGGCTGCTATCTTTCAGGTACTTCAATAACTGAAGTATAACGGAGCCAAGCCACCATCATCATAGTTCTTCTATCCAACATAAGGCACAACTCGTTTTACTAGATGCCATTGCTAATCTGTGTTATCCCTACCAGTACCACTTTTGCACATAAATTAAATTGCAGTCTATCATATCTATCTGAGATGTCATAAAGAGATCCAATGAAATACTACATACATGTATAATGTAACCAAGCATGAGATGCAATGTTTGGTCACCCTTATCAGAGGAATGAGCTGAAGACTTGTCATTGCCCCATAAAATTAATAATGAATGAAAATAAAGCATATGTAACTATCCTGATCAACAGTTACTTATAAAACATAAATACAGTCTGTAGACAAATATATCTACATAACATCTAAAAACAAGGTTCTTTCTCTATAAATGTGAAATCAGACATACAAAGTTAATTTCTTTCATTACATTATTATCTTTCACCACTTACCTCAGCACCTGAGTAATCATGTGTGGACTCCTGTAGGAACTCTAGACTAACATCACTGGCTACATGCATCTTCTGAAGCTTTTTCTCCAAGATCTCTCTCCTGGTGTGGGCATCCGGCAGGGGAACATAGACCAAACTGTCAAAACGGCCTGGCCTCAGTAATGCCTAATGTTGAATATTGCAGAAATAAAACTGATATGAATAAATCAACCTCATAGTGTTCACTTCTTTTCTGTATAATATGCACATTTACATGAAAAAATAGGATTAATATAATATTTATTTCTCCATGCTATACCTTTGCAGTAAGGTGAAAAAAAAAAAAAAAATTGAACTATCTATAACATTTAAAAAAAAAAAAAAAAATAATAATAATAATAATAATAATACAAAATAAATAAACAATCCATGGCCAAAAAGAACTGGATAGTAAAAGGATAACAAAAAACAAAAAAAAATATATTAATACAAATTTTTCCTATTGAAATCAGTCTGACATCCCTGTTTTAACTCTCAGTAGTCTCAGTACTAAATCACTTACTCTATCAATTTTATCAGGCCTGTTTGTCGCAGCCACAATAAAGACATCTTTAAGAAACTCAAGTCCATCCATTTCTGTGAGCAGCTGGGTCAAAACCCGATCATCCACACCACTTCCTCCAGAGGAACTGAAGGAAGAAAAGAATATAAATATGAGAATGTAACACTGAACTCGAATGTAATATGCCTAGCAGGCAGCCGCCTTGCATGCTTCCCAGGAAGCTGAGAACGTTTATGAGTGTCTTCTTTGGGTCTGTCGGGGTAATAATAGATTGTAAAGAGTTTAGAGCCTGTAATTACGGGCATAAGCGCTATATAAATACTCTCTATTATTAATATACATGTATCTATATACGCATGATAATAAAGACTTGCCATAAAGCAGACTTCAATAAAAAAAAGTGTGAATTTTTGTTCAAGGAGGATTAAATGTGACTTCCAAATGAACCAACTTCATGGATTCAGCCCATCAGACACAAATCTTCTTTAAGTCCTTAGTTATAAAGTCCAGGGTTATTCAAAAAGATTGTTCTGATTTCATGACATATTGCTTTGGTACACAAAGTCATGGAATGAGTCAGCGACCATTTGAAAGAGGATTTTCTAAGTTTTTGAATGGCAGCCACAGGGTGCCACAGCCACATGTTTTCTGGCAACATTCAGTTGTTTGTTTACCCAGTCATTTGTTTACACTTCCATCATGTCCAGCATTGAATAGCAAAGTTCCATCTGCTTCCTTTTGTTGTCATTCATAGAATCATAAATGTCTGTATGAGATGTAGTCTGTATCGTTTCAAAGATGGTTGTCTTCTTAGCACATACCAGATAGTGGACTGAAGGATCGCAAGTTCACAGTTAGGTCAATGTATGGATTTTCTTAGCTCCTCTAAAACGAAGCACTTACTTGGACCACTTGTTCCTTCAAAACTCATGGTCATCCTTGACTATTTCCTTTACACCATACCCATTCTCTTGAAACTGCTAAAACCACCACTGAATGCTCTTAAGAGAGGGCAGATCAACATCATATCGCCTTTGAAAAGCACCCTCCACCATGACAAGTGAATTTGTTTTTGCGAACTCAATAAGTCAGAATGTCATTTGACAAGGACTTGTCATTATGAGGGTAAACAAACAACTGAACATTGCCTGAAAACACAATTACAGTGGCAGCTATTCAAAACGTAGAATACTCTTCTTGCAACTGGTCACTGACTTACTCCATGTCGCCCTAGGGGGTCTGAGGTATATTAGTATGTTCTTTGCTTCCACCTACAGGTACCAATAGTGAAAGCCCACCACCATTCTCATGAAAAGCCATTCTTGACTTTCCAGGAATGACATCTCTTCTCTCTCTCTTTGCTCCTGCCTTCTGTCCCCACTCTCTTTCCTCTCTTCTTCTTGATGTGTAAATATATCATACTGTGTTTGCAACAATATAGCCATGATCGAGCTGATGTGCTGTAAAATCCCAACACAAACAAACTCATTCCATGACAATGCTTGAGAACTGAAGCAATGTGTCATGAAATTAGTTCATTCTTTTTTAATAACCTTGTTTACTATAAATGTATTATGTATCTGTTCTCTCATTATTCCATCAGCTGTGAATGAAATGTTCCCTAAAGGATTTATGAAGCTTCTCTTATCCTTTCTTATCTCACCTCCCTCTCTTGGCTGCAATGGCGTCTATTTCATCGAAGAAAATGATGGAGGGTGCAGCAGATCTGGCCTTGCGAAAAACTTCTCGTATGGCTTTTTCAGACTCTCCAACATACTGGTTGAAGAGCTCAGGACCCTGTTTAAAAAGTCAAGTGAAATATATGTAATTATTTTGAAAAAAAAATATGTATAGGCTTTTCAACTAAACATTCAAGACTTGATAAGGCCCTCATAATGACCACTAACGTGGAGTTAAATGATTTAAAATTTCTTCACACAACCTGAAGCCCATTCAGGGCAGAAATTATCTCAGTACTGCCGACAAAACCAAAAAAAAAAAAAAGATTTCGCTGCACAAGAACCGTACATTTCAGAAAGAAAAAACAATTACTTGACCAGTTTCACTATTCCATAAAACAATCTGATTAGTATAAATAGTACAGTCTGTAATCACCTGTCATCCACATGAATAGAAAACAGTGGCATTTCAAGGAAAATTTAACACTTATGTTACTTATCATGTTACTTGTACTGTAGCCTTTCTTCAGCAAAACCAAAACCTTTAGAACAAATTTTCTACTTGCTCAGAATACTTTGCATTGGAATTTCTTTCCATACAACACACAATAAATACTTTACTCATAAAATATCTTAAAATATAAACAATCACTCATTGAACATAAAACTTAAAACCCTAACACTTGGGCACATTCTATTGTGACAATTTAGACTTGACACAGAACAGGTGATTGAATAAACATTCAGGGTGGAATCAAGGAAACTGTATGGTTAAAATGAGTACCTTGACTGCCAGAAAGTTGAGTTTGCACTCTGTGGCCAAAGCTCGGGCCACCATGGTCTTGGAACATCCCGGAGGTCCATACATCAGCAAACCTCGAGGAGGTTCAATGCCCAGCTTATGGAAGACCTCTGGATGGGTGAGTGGCATGCTGACTGCTTCATGGAGTCTCATCTTCACCTCAGACATCCCACCTATGTCTGTCCATCTCACCTAAGAGAAAGGCAGTTTGTGCAGCTTTCAGAGAAAAGTTATTGTACCTAACCCTGTGATAAAAATATCTGAACTTGTCTTTCCATCTCACATAAATGAAATATTCAATTTACTCATTAGAATATATATATGAAGAATTAATATAAAAAATTAATTCATATTTATCATTCATGATTCCAGATTCAGATCAACATTCCATTTCAAATGATACCTGAGATTGAGTAAGGTTTCATTTCTCACCTGTGGCACCTCTAGTTGTATTTCTCTCAAGGCACTGGGTTTAACATGAAGTCCTGCATACACAAAGTCATTCACAGACAACTCTGGTACTGATGAGGATATGTCTGCAGGGGAAATGCTGCCCAGAGAATGCATACTTGCTGTAGAAATAAATATTGAGAATATATAACAATAATAACAATACTAATAATATAGTACATTTATTGAGCACCTATGCAAAGCCCCCAGGCGCTTTACAGTAACACATTCATTAACAACACATAGTTCATCATTAAAAACTACCTCCATACACACACGTGCACGCACACACACACAT
>JBCAUA010059994.1:0-11341 GCA_038406235.1 Peronia verruculata
ACACTTGCTCGAAGAGTAGGTTTTATGGCAAAAATGAGACGGGGAGGGGAGGGGGTTGGGGTTGGGGTTGGGAGGGGAGGGAGGACTGATATCCAGGAATGTTCATTAATATTTAAATCATTCTTTATGTTAACCAACTTCATGTTAACCAATGGAAAAAAGGAAACAGGGGGAGAGGATAATGGGGAGAAGAGGTTTGGAGCGGGGGGGGGGACGGAAGTGTTCATTGCCAGTTAAACTAATAGCACAAAAAGTAACATTAGCTAAGACAACGGGTTGTTAAAGATAAAACTTTTGTATTTCCTTTCAGCGTTTCCATAACATTTTTTTTTTAAAAATGTATTTCTATTCCTTCATTTCACTTCTACTTCAGATCAAGGCTGTTCCGTTTCCACCAGAACAGAAACAGAAACCAAACAAATAAAAAACATAAAACAAAGCAAAACAAACACGAATGAAAGAAAGGAAAAGAAAGAACACACAGAAACGGTAGCTAACGACGGAAACTTATAGCACAGGAAAAGGGCACGTGGATGATAAGGCGTAAAAATGCCAGACGCACTTACTTCTGGCTGAGACAGACAATGATGCACGCCAGGGAATATAAACTGGAGGTACCTGAATGTGGGGAATTCTTACTTCATGCACAAACCATGAGACAAGGTATTGTAGGATGATGATTATCACAGAATGATGAAAAGAAAAATCACAATGAACATAATTATGAGGTACAGTGTATCAAAGTTCATGGCGTAGATATGTTGGGTACAGTGAAACATCTAAATTTCGTCTTTTACATTACGAATACGTTGACTACAGTGCAGTGTCATATTTCCTGTATGAACAAGTTGATTATAGCCTAACATGAACTTTTTACGATATGAATACCTTAGCAGCTCACTTTATGAGACTTACAAGCTAGGCTCAATTTAACATTTAATTAAAAATACGCGTCCCTTCTTGCAATAGACACGAGCATCAGTTTTATCAGTTCCATGCAAAACACTGCGTTGTTCTGAGTGAAAATAGCAGATAGGGGCAATAACATTCTAATATTTAGGAACTTACAGGAACAGATTAAGGCACTTTTATTATCTGAACGAACAGCCCATAGCATGTGGAAGAAATAACAAAGCAGAATCATTTACCTTTCCTAGAGCAACGTCGGCGTGACACATTAGACACTGCTCACAAGGTATTCCTTTGCAAAGTAAATTCCAATGTGCACAAGAAAGAGGAAATCGGAGCACTCTGTCGGCGGTGTGAACTGTATGATGGATTCTGTGAGACAAGGAGCAGTTAACAGGTGGACACACTGTAAACAAGGGGAGCGTGAAGGAGATTCAAAACCTCGGGGAAACTTCCGTGCTCACCTAGAGTCGGGCGCCACAACATCTTTATGTGCGGTACCCCCTATCTGGTGCATCCAGTTCATACCAGTCGCCTTTCTCCTTCCCTATCCCTCCCCTCATCTTAACATCACCCATCTTTCAAGCTCAGGTGAGTAGTGTAAGGAAGAAGAAGATGGCCATATGGTCTGCTCACACCTACCGTTTAGCATGCGCTTAATGTCTGTCTCTCTGGGGACGGGAAGCAAGAAAGGCGGGGTAGACGGGGAAAGAGGGCGTGGAGTATGGCTAGGGTGAGTGAGGATAACCAGGGAGATGAATATTCCAAATTCCAGGTATGGGAAAAAAATCACATTCTAACGCCTGGATTCTGGGTTCTGTGAGTTTGTAACTCATGGTATTCTCCTGTTTGACCGAAACATTCCGATAAGCATGACTTAATTCGAATAGTGGTGTGGATTTTCCACCAGAATGTATTGTAACACAAATGTAAATCAACTGTAAAATCAGTGAGAGAGCGGTATTCTTCATACTTCGTTTCATTCCATTTTCTTAGAGAATCATAATCGCGTTATCGAAAGCGCAGTTTCAATATTACCCAGATCAATCCACATGTAGGTGTTGGAAACAGGCCATAATATACAATCGTGCATTTCATTCTCTTTAATGTTATAGTTATTGGCAAGTGATTGGAGCCAAACAGTACGTGGCGAACAGGGCAAAAATGAAAACAAACAAATAAGAACAAGGTGTTGACGTACGGATAGAGAAAACAGTGGCCTTTTCTGCCCTGTTTACTCTTGTAAACTAACGCATCTTTTCCATCACAGAACCGATCAATAAAATAATTAGTTCCATTTGTTTTTCACAAAGAAACTATTTAATTATCCATTTAATTGTTATAATTAATACTAATGTATAGTTGTTGTTTTTTTTTACATCCCATTTGGTTTCAGTTTGCCCAGGTGAATCTGTCAATCAATCTTTCTAGCACTATCAACTACTAAAATGCTTTTTCAATCTCGCCGTAGTATTTTAGTTTACCTTCTGCCCCACCCAAAACACACGCACACAAAAACAACAACAACAACAACAACCGAGAACTTGTTGCAATCAGCCCAGCAATCTCAGTTGTAAAGAGCGAACCTCATATTGACGATGAAAACACCTGTTCGCACTCGTTTCTCATTGCGTCGCCATAAACCAGCATTCCTGGGGGTGTTCTTATTTTTGATTTCAGATTCCGTAAGCTTAAAATTCTGTCTTCACTAACATACTTACCAACTTTTATCTACTGTTTCTGTGTCTGTTTCTGCCTTGACTATCGGTCTAGACTTCACCGAGCATAGACTATGCTTTAAACCAAGACGTAGACAGACAAGACAAGAGGAATTTGCAGATTGTAGACGTTGTTTCATCCTTTCCCTTTATTCATATAGATGTTTCCTAATCCCTTCATTCATATAGATGTTTCCTAATATCATAGAGTTTTCAATCTCCTCTCCTTTTTCTTACCATCCATGCAGCACCTTTCCTGGTTTCTTTATGAGAAAATGTTAAGTTTCTTTATCTTACACACTATCACTACCAACACTTAACGACTAGGGCAGGATACCTTAGGCACCGAGCCAACGAATTTTCGGATAGAATTGAAAAGATTACTTTTTTTAAATAGCATGAAATTCGGAAATCTCTGAATGCTACACAAGAGATTCAGTACAGTAGTTGTGGTCGAACTTGGCCATTTAACTGGATGCACAGCTCTTGCATGCCAGGGGGACATTTCTAAAGTGCTATTGCTTAAAATCTTTAAGTTGAGTAATCCCAATTCAATGGCACAGACATTATCAAAGTTGGCATCAAATCATTATGGGATTCTCCCAAGCGAAATTCGAAGCATGGAACACAAAATGATTTTAACGTACTCCAACAAGGGCCAATTCTGCCATTACAAATACCCGATATGATCATGGCAATTATACTCCTTGAGCACAACCTCTACCACTTCATAATCTTGTCAACGGCATTGTTGTTACCCCGCTTTACGTTTCCACATAAAAACTTCAGCTATTACCTATCATCTGTGGAGGTCTTGCAATAAACAAAGATGACAATGATATAGATCTAGTCAACCAGAGTCAAATGGTGCAACTTATTTGTTTGTGTTGGGATTTAACGGCACATCAGCATGATCACGGATATAATATTGTGCCAAATAGGGCAAGATACGTTTACATTGATCAAGTATATAGAGGAAGAAGAAAGAGAGTGGGACAGAAGACAGCAGGAAGGAGGACATGTCGCCCCCGAGATGATGAGAATAATGGTGTTCCATGGGACACATCCCACCAACAACGGGCCTTCACTGCCTACAGGTGGGAGCAGGAAACCTACTTACTTACCCAGGGCCCCGGCCGGGGCAAATGATGCAACTAATTTTGCAGTAGCTCAGCACGGATAGGGTGATGCAAAGTCATAATTTGCTGAGATTTCATCAAAACTGGCATTTCTAGTGAATTATTTCTGTATTTTCAAAACTCTTAAATAGTGTTCATAACGACTGACTAACAACTTTTGCGAACATTTATGTAGATTTGTGAATAATGTCGAGAGGGTCCCAGAGCTCATTAACACGATGGAGAACTCTTATGCTGTCAATACCAATGTTTTATTCAAATCATAAGTTTTGTAAACGACCTGTTATCCTTTTTCTATATATTTCTATAGTTTGAAAAACAAATACTCCCGCAATTTTTCCACAAAATATGTTTCAGTAATGAATTTTGAACCGTCGCGAGCAAGGATATATAAAATGAAGGTTATGGAATGAAAGTATGGTTTAATTCCTTCTTTCGTGAAAAAAGATAACTGTTAGATTATTATATGATTTGATTCTTATCGCACTAAGCTCAGTTGATTCAACAATCGGTACACACGGTATTTAAAGTGTTGGGGTAGACAACAACATCCAAAATCTACAATCTTCTGTATGGATCTGTATTTAAATGCAAATTCATATTATGTTCTCTCAGGATGAAACGTGCGAATCTCCTATTTTCGTCCTAATGTAAATTAATTCACTCAATTCCCCCCAAACCCCATATTCCTTTCACAAAATCCGACAGCCTCAAATCACATTCTTTTGGAATCTGACCAGACATGACTCAGAATATTTACCTCTCAAGGCAAAGGTGTGGAGGGAAAGTACTGAGCAAAAGAAAAAATAAATTTTGCTTACAGAAAACATTAAGTGAGGGCATGTAAGATGGAGGTTAGCCATATACCCTTACTCTTTTAGTTAGCAAGACTTATCAACTCGAAGTCGTCACTCTTGAAACTTTTATCCATGAAACTCCACCTTTTATAATTGAAAATATTATGCTAGTTTACCCTTTCAAAGGTTTAAGACTGGGACAGCCAAAAGACTATTTTCTGGCTTCGCTTTCATTGAGACAAACTGCTGATCCTTTCAACTGCCTAAAGAGAATGCAAGTACACTGAGAGAAAAGATGCAGAAGAAAAATTCAATAAAAGTAGTTTTTTTTTGTTTTTTGTTTTGCTATTGTTGTTATTAGGTATAATCCTCTGAATGTAAACACTGGTTCATCTCCAACAGGGTGTCATCAAAGAATTGCGAAAACTGCAAAGGCGATGAAATAAATTATACACTCATAATATATAATACCTCCGGGGGGATTTTTTATAGATCAAACCGTCACTCCCCTGCGATTCAAAATGTATGGCGGGCGTGCGCACCCCGATGTTCATATTTTGGGAGTTTAAACTGAATCTTATTCAAGAAAACGTATTTTCAACGCATCATCCACGGCCTCCATGGAACCAGCCTATAGTTCCTGAAAAGACACTGTTTCGCCAATCGCTCAGTTGTTGAAGTTGATCAAAGAATTGCAAACACTGCAAAAGGGATGAAATTTATTATACACTTATGATATAGATCCTTTCCACGTTCGTGTTTACTTCCGTGTTTGGATGCGAATTTGTGGTGGGCGGACGCGGAAGCCAAACATCATAAGTGATTTACTTCCGTGTTTGAAATGTAAACAATGGAATGTGGGGCGGACGCTGAAGCGACACGTCATATGCATAAGTGATTTACTTCCGTGTTTGAAATGTAAACAATAGAATGGTGGGCGGACGCGGAAGCGAAACGCCACAAGTCAACGATCTATACTAGAAGAGAACCAACGGCCTCCGTGGTAGATTTGTTAAATATATAGTCCTGCGATTTAAATGTTTCATTGCAAAGCGTGCGCACCTAAATGTTGACATTCTGGTTGATTAAAATGCATGTTACTCAAAGAAAACGTGTTCTTGAACGCGTCATACTATCGAACGTACAATTCGGGTCAAGCAGCCTCGTGAGTTTATTATTCAATTTCAGAATAACGTCAAGGATAACAAGCCTTTTTCAGGTTTATGTACATAGAAACAGATCCATTTGCAACAATGTTGTGGACCAAATTTCAGATGGATCAATTTAGCAGTTTTCGAGTCTATAAGCCTTTTGTGGGTTTTCTTGCAATTTTGTAATATAGACTAAAAGAGAAGCCACGGCCTCCGTGTGAGAGTATGTAAATATAGCCCCGCATTTTTTCAGTGACTCAACAATCCCCTAGCTTCCTGTGGGTAGGGAAGCCCGACGTCTAGTCTTCTCGGATAAGGGCGAATATAATTCGGAGGTCCCGTGTGTATGTTACGCACGTTAAAGAATCCTTGGGAGGCGTGTGCACCTCAATGGGCATTTTGGGTGATTAAAGTGAATGTTACTCAAGAAAACGTATTTTGAACGCATCATCCACGGCCTCAGTGGGAGATTTTTATGTTTTTTTTTAACAGAGGTTCTACTTGAAATGTATGGAAAAGCGTGCGCACCTCGCTCGATGTTGATGTTTTGGTTGATTGACTGAATGTTACTCAAAGAAAACATGTTTTGAGCGTCATGCTATGGAACGTACAATTCGGATGTAGCAGCCTCGTGAGTTTATTATTGAATTATTATCGCATTTTTAAAATAACGTCACTAAGCTTTTTTCGACTTTATGTATAAAAGAAAAAATAGATGTATATATAAATACAGATCTTTATGCAACAATGTTGTGTGCCAAATTTCAGATGGATCCATTTAGCAGTTTTCGAGTCCATAAGCCTATTGTAGGTTTTCTTGCAATTTCATATTATAGATATTATGAAGCTAACCTGCTTTAATACATTAACAGTTTGTTTCATTGGCTATGGATAACTTTAACCTGAAAAGAGAAAAGTTTGAAGCTTAAGTTTTTTCTTCAATAGTGCTAAGTCTCTAGAGACCACCTAATGCAGATAGATCACCTTGTGGAATAAGGCAGAGAACATGAGATTCAAACAGGCCAGAGCTGCTGCTTTGTTTGTGTTGTTGCTCCTGCTCAGTGCCGGCCACAGAAATTGAAAAACAAGCCACAAGGCTGGTGAATGTAACACAGCCTGCAAGAAATTTCAAGAATTTTCTGACGAGTAGGAAAAAGGGGAGGGGGGGGGGGGAGAGGAAAAATTAACGTCCTTTGACAAAACGCTGTCTTCATTACAATGTAATGAACTATTTTGACCGTCAACCAAATTAATTCGCTTTGCCAAGTACAAGAGGTATAGCTCCGGTACTGTAATGTGCGAAAAGAAAAAAAAAAATCACCTTTTTTTTTTTGTTTTGTTTTAAACATGGTAATGGAAAATTCTGAAGGAAAAAAAATCGCCATATAATTGAGAAATTTTGTTTTATTTGTCATGTTTTTTTCCTTCATGTCTTGTTTCTTATGTTTCAAATAACAAGAGAAAAAAAATGATTTTCCTGTTCTTTGCAATGGTTGTATTGCATTTTATCCACTAAGCAAAGGGAATTAACCCCGCTGGCCAAAATTTTAAAAAAAAAAAAATCTAAATAAATTTTAAAAAGGCTAATTTTTTCCTCACTTAAATACAGTTTTCCACAGCATTGAAAGACACTCCATTCTGTCAATACCGCATTTTTGTATGTGTATATAAAGCTATCTCAAAACAAAATTGGAATTGTTCGGGGCAAACCCCGTTTTAAGGAAAGGGACCTTCTGTTCAAGTATGATATAACAAAAACTCAAAATCTTAAAGAGTGGCTGATGAATGAACAGATGAAATGCACTGACAAGAGTTAAGGGATGCAAAGGGAGGTATAAAACGAAAACAGGAAAATGAACTGATCATATGATTAAAATGATCCGCAAGGCCCTAAGGGTGTGCGGAATAGAGAAAAGGATGGATAGGAAAGGGATGGGTGATCGTTCAAAGGTAATGATGTTGATGCAGCCAAAGATAAATTCTCCAATGTGTTGATGAGAGGAACGCGAAAGAAAATCAGTGTGAAGGAAGTAGACAATACAAAATTGAAGATACACAGAGAAAAGAGTTGCAAGTTAGGACAGAACGATGATAGAAAGAGATATAATTTTTTAAAAAGAAAGTAGAGAAAAAAATGAATGAAAGAAAGAAAAACAGCGATGGAAAGAAACAAACGTGTGGAGAGAGAGAAAAACAGAACGAAAGAGAATGAGAATGACAGAGAGTAAATTTTAATAGCTAAAGTACTGTGGTAAATGCAACGGATGATTCAACAAGAACATAACTTTAACCTTTAGTCATGGGCATTATATATATATTGTTAAGTGGTTGCGATATTCTGATATTATCTGAAGTTATAGTGCTGAGAATTTACCCAATATTTGAAAAGGTTGAATAGGAATTCACAAGGTGTTCATTTAAATTTATTGTTACAGGCATGAGAAATCATGGCATCGGAGTTCACGCGTTAGTCAGTTTGTGAGATATAGCCTACCTTCTGTCTAATAAATCAAAGACTGCCACACCCATCAGAGATGTGCAATTCAAAACATCTGTTGCTCTCGTCAGGCTTTAAGAATCGTAAAAACAATGCACAGTGAAATGAAGCACCACAAACCTCCATTTATCAGGATCTGATGCCTGGCTTTGAGAGAGATTCCGTCTTGTCTTTCAGTAATGTTGCCATTAATTTATCTCTTGCTTAGCCTTCCTGGTCTCCTGTTCCATCCAGTGAACATTTGCACGGAGGTCAGTGTGGCACAGTAAAACACTCAGAGCAGTAAGTAATGGAATGGAAACAGTCATCGGAGTTCGTTCAGTACAAAATGCTTCTTTACAAGACAAGGGTTCCACTGTAAATTTGCACTGTTCTCTTTAGCAGCATCTTTGTTTAAAGCACATCTCAGAACCAGACTCAATTTCTTGGTCAGCGTTCGTTTGTTCCTCAGGTCAGTAGCATCACTGTCATTATTTCCGGTCATTTTTCCCCTCGACCTGTTGATTGTCATGGTTGAAACAGGTGACTTTTTCAGAAATTGTAATGTTTGTATAGATCAAAATTGGTATCTTATTAACTCCGTATTATCAGCACAGTCCACAGACAAGCTCCGTGACAAACAAAACTTGCTCTATGGTTTTACAAGTAACGAGTTGACCTCCTCCTATTATCCATTACTAGAGTGAAAAAAAATCGATGTAGTTAACCTATATCTACCAAAAGTTAATTTTCAAACGAAGCGAGATCCAAATTAAATATCAAATAATTCTAAGATAAAGCGTTAAAGCAACTGTATCAAAGAAAACAGATGAACATTTAATAGATATTCAACTAGATTTGAGCTATTCCGGATAAACTGCTCGCTTCCGTGAGAACATTAAATTCATCATAACATCATTGGTTGAATATGTAAGACAGAACAGATCTGATGTTTCTAATGTTTATATTAACTAACATGAAAAATGTCAAGGTCAATATTGTATTACACTCACTGATTGTTATCTGTGTTTGAATTATTGTCCACATAACAAACAGTTTTGTGCTGTCATCACGCCAGCCTCGAGTCTGAAATGACATTTTTGGGCAGAAACAAGTCGGGCCACAGTAAGTGTGTTTACAATAGACAAAGTCTTTAGAACGTTATAAACCACAACAACGTTTTGCTGACAGATTATCACAACAAAGAAAAAAGGAGTTATAAGTCCTCAAGATATATTTTAATTGATTGAGTTAATTCCATTTTTTTTTTTTAAATAACGCACTATAAATGGCCGGTCAGTGTCCCTGGGAGGAGTGTCGTGTGTCTCATGGCAAGCTCAGGACTAGCTCTGTAAAGGATATCATTTCGCAGAACACATACCAGAATCTACAGTGTCCATAACAGAAAGACATTCACTAGAACCGACTACATCTAGTAAAAAGACATACTCCCATAGATACGGTGGTTTCCAAAACGACCTTGACCAAGAGATGAAAACTGATATTTTTATCCCGGTATTGATACAAGACACAAGTAGAGAGATGGTCGGAGACTCCGGACGAGCCCCTTGCCCTGGGAGGAGATCTTTGTCCACAGTTCTGTGAAACCCAAGGCGCCTGTGTTTGGCTAAGCTGGTCTGTCTATGTATGATTGGAATTTGACCAGTGGTCTGACTTTAGGAGATGATTTATCTGGCATCAGAGAGAGTGGAATGGAGTAAGAGATCTTCATGTCTGTTATTCCATGAATTTAACGTCCCCGTTACAAGCATGTAGACTTCACCATTGTACCCCGCCCACATCGCGGCTAAACTGCAGTTCAGTAATATGAACCACTATCTCAGGAGGATAACTCTCCTCTAACTCAACCAGACCATAGTGTTGATAGGCCAGGGAATGTGTTTTCAAGATTAAGTGGTAAAAGAATATGAATAAAATTTTAGTCCATCTCATACCGTAGCCATCAGTTCTCAGACCAGATAGCATAACTTGGTCCAGACTTTGCGAATATTAAAACGGAAGAATATCAAATGACGCTATCTCACTACAAAGAAGGGGGGGGGGCATAATATTTCATATTTATTGTGGATATTTCTACCATTGAGAGCATTTCGAAAGTGTGACTAAAAGTGTACAAGGCTTGACATATGCTAATCAAGACTAGAAAATACTAACCTGCGTGGGTTAAATTGGCAAATAAGGCATCTTCGGTTCTGCTTATGGTCCTTCATTTTAGTTCTTGACGGTCTCTTCATTTTCAAACAGTTTCTTTTGCTTACCGATATCCCCCCCCCCTCTCTCTCTCTCTCTCTCTGGTTTACCCAGACTACCTGCCTCTTTTCTCATCCCCCCCCCCATGTTTATTTTCTCGCTCCTTCTGTCTCTCTCTCTCCCATTCTTTACTTTTTCCAGCTCCCTTTCTTTCACGCACCTACACAAACTCTGCCATATCCATACAAACACAGACAGACTCCCCATAACTCCTCCTTTACATATGCATTTTGACAGCTAACTCTCAGTTCGAACAGGTGTGAAAGTGATCTATCGCAGGTGAGCTACACAGCACGTGGTTATCTACTGGTTTAATTGGATTTTTTTTTTTTTTTTAAGCACTCTTACCCAAAATTTTACATCTTTTTCCTTTGATAAGATGTGGTTCAGTCTCGCCACTATGCCGATGCGCGCACTGAAAAGCATCGTAGTGTGCACACATCTGTTTTGTTTTTGAGTGTACAGGGCTTTATGCAATTTGACTCATCTGCATATCCTTACCGCAGTTCCTCTTCGCGTGCATGCCGTGTCAGACACATCCGTACAGTTGTGTAATCTAAACACACATCCGTTTTGTGTTACCAACTTTTTAACAGGAGTAGCAGAGCCTCTTATGTGCAGTAGTGATCCATCGGTACTACTGGCGCCGCAGATGGACCTTGAACTTCTGTTTCTAAGATATCTCTGCATGTCAGGCTAGATTCAGCGTTAGTGAAACAGCTGTTAGACACCTTTGTGGGGCTGCTGAAATTTCCTGTAGCACCCTGTTATATTAGGCCAGCACGTGGCATTTGGTAGCTCTTTTTAATAGGAGATAGTTGTGCTCAATCCTATTACTTCCCTTTACCAGACAAAAGAGGGATTTGAACAAGTGGTGTAA
>JBCAUA010060005.1:0-11341 GCA_038406235.1 Peronia verruculata
ACCACATAGAATTTATTCTACAAATGTATCTTGTTGTTGCTGTTTCAGGCCAAATCTGCGATCTACTATGGTATTTCCTAGGCAATCACCCTGCTATTTGGGATGACTACAATGGAAGACAAGGTTATGGTTTTTATAAGCTTTTCCACCTCCTGTAGTGGTGGTTATTTCAGCTGTCCACAACCGTGGTCAAAAAATAACATAAGACTATTGTGTTATGTGGATTGTTATACAGAGAGTGTAATACAAGGTAATTTTACAATAAGCTTATGTTCAGTACAGGTTGCATAGGAAACCCAATTGACAGTTATTAGAGAAAGGAAAATTGCCACTTTATATCCTCAAAATAGATTATGTTGTCGATTTAGCCACAGGAGACATATGGTAATATAGAAGACTATCCTTGCATCCCAAAGAAATTGCCCCTAGAGGAACGTAATATTAAGCTGGGTGCAAAAGGCCTACTACAGCTACCATTTTCGTACATTTGCTGGTTCAGCCTAAAATTCGAGATCAATTTAACAACAACTAATCCTTAAACATGAGAGAAACAAACAAACAAAATGGAAAGAAGATAGATCTTCCTGGTGCAATTCTGTCTCCGGAAGTCCTGTTCAAATTCCATGAACAGCTAAAGGCAACCAGTGAGAGAAGGTACAGAAAATTAAGAGAGAGAGAGAGAGAGAGAGAAAAAAAGCACCAATATAGGAACAGCAACAGTAAACAAGCCAGATGGTTTGCCATTCTAGGCTTGACTGCATTCATTCTCACTGAATTAGTTAAGTCTTTGTTCAAAACGAAAAGGTCCCTTTCGGCAAATAACCAACACCAGCAATCTTTCTTTCCCCTCTTCCCTTGTCTACTCCATGTTCCTCACCACTTCATCCCCTTCCCCTAACTCTGCCCTCTAGTCCAGTCATACGGTGTATCGTGTTCTTTCTCTTCCTTATCTATCCACCTAGACCTGGTGCTGTGACAAGCAGAAACCTGCTCATGAAACCGGACATAATTGTCGATAACTTCAACAGTGAAGTGAAATTTAATTCTCTCCACTCTTTTAAGGGATGGGTTACATTCTTCTTATGCCTTTCTACCTCCTGCGGGGATTATCTCCGCCGAAATTAGGACCCGGGTGTTGGCGTTGCGATCGTTCTACCTTTAACGATCTCAACAAAACAAACAAACAAACAAAACACAATTCTTACAAGCGCCTCTCTAAGTTATCCGGCGACAAGAGAAACCCATAGGTTAACATGAATATCTGATGGTGACATACTCAAATAGATTGTGAGTTCAGAGAAAGGGAAGCCGCCAAATGGACTCACTGGGGGTTCATGACAGTCATATAATTAAAAAGGAAATAAACCCCGACCATAATTTGAGCACCAGCGAACATGGAGCCAATGGATGTCATACTAAGTTTATGTGGTATCTCAAGCATTAAGCCGTACATGCACTGAATAACAGGCTTGCATAAAAAAGAGAGAGAGAGAGAAAGTGAAGTTTTTCTTTTCTTTTTTGTCGTCTTCTTTGTCTTCTTCTTCTTCTTCATCTGCATTATATAGATTGGTTACTCAAGTGTCCAAAGGGACATTAACTTGATAATGAAAACAAGATACACTTAAGAATAAACCTTTGTTTGTGTTGGATTCTAAGTTCATTAATTTTCCTCTCTTTTTTTTTACAGCTGTTATTATTCCGCCCTTATCACACAGGAAACCGTCAAACCAGCTATCTCCTAATTCACTGAATTTGAGGGTATGTTTTTAATAGGGAGGGGGGATTGGGGATTGGGGATTGCCTAGCACCCGTTCCTCTGCTACCATATTCATTCACCCCGTCATATTGACCTAGTTCTCCATATAAAGACAGACACAATGCGACATAAACACACACACACTTTTTTTTACACTTACATTTGACATTGCGAAATGGTCGTTGCCACGAGACTGAAATTGACCAATCAGAGAGTTGACGACAGATTGCTATATAAAGAGTCTGCAAAGAGACGCTCGCACAGTGCCGAGGATTTACCAACGACCCCAACTTTGTAACAGCATCACGTGGGACTGTTCTCTAGGAGTAAGACTTGGATACTGGTAAGCTAAAGATTCATTCCGAATTTATGTCAAACAATTGATTTGAGAAGGCATATAATTTTGTCCATCTCTTTCTTATAGTAAAATCGGTTCATAAATTTAATGCAATTCAGAAATGTAAATACAATTGCTGAAACCTAACGTCAGATAGCTCAAGCAGAAAACACGCATAAGTTATTAAACCTCTAAGACAATGTAATTTCTATCTCAATAATTTGTCATATTAATCTTTGCAATTTGGAGTTCTAGAACGTGAAGACTATGATTTTTTTTTTTTTTTTTGAATTATGAAATCATTCCAGCTTTTATTATTCATGAGGTGAAATGAATCGTTATTTTTGTTCACGATTTTCAGTGAAAGATTCAGACTGGATTAATTCTTCACTGACCCCAGAATGCTTAGTAAAATTAATATTTCGTTATTTATTTATTTATTTTTAGAAGGATATCGATATCTTTTAATTAGGCTTGCAGAAACTTTGATAGATTAAAATGACGGACAGTCTCCAGCCCCTCCCCCCCCCCCCCCAAAAAAATACCATTGTTTGATTCCCATTCGTCTGCATGTCCTGGGTGTCACTTAAGCAATGGTGTCTGAGTGGATACAAAAACAAGTGTGCGTTTTATTATTATCAATTAATCTTACAGGAATCCAAAGCACCTTAAATAAGTTCACAATATCTGTGCATTAAAAAGACAGACGTCTACCAAACCTTGCACATATCTTATCTCTGGTCTTCCTAACTGAGATAGACTTTTTACAAGAGAATTGTTATCATGCGGGTGTGATCAAAACTGCCTGATGCCCCCCCCCCCTCCCCTCCTCCCATGACACATAACGACGAAACGAATCAAGTTTCATTGCATCCCGTTCTCATCAGTTTCACCAAGGAGGGTGATTTTGTTTACAAGCGCTTGTTTGTCTCATGGAAGTAGTCTTTTCAAGCTATCGTTCAAAGATGGGGCAAGATATATCTATGTTAGTAAGCAACTGCACGGCATGAGAAGAAAAAATATATCTCTACCCTGCGCCAAAACATTGAAAAAATATTAAATCGTTATTTAAATAAAGCTCTAGACAGAGAAAAGTGTAAGACAGTTGGATACGTTTGATGGTATGAGAAGAAAAAGGCTATTTATTTTTTAAATCTAAACCACCAGGTTTAAAAATTCGGTATACACAAATCGCATGACCACAAAATGCGATAATATGTAATGAGGCACGCCATGGCACTCTTTGTCAGACTGATAACAAAAAGTCAAGCTGTCTGATTTCTTGTTGCGACATACAATGATGTCACCGGGGCTCTTTGCCCTTTCATTCATTTCTATAGGTGCATAAAAGAAACGTACAAAATGTTAACTAACAAAAAGGAGTGTGTCCACATAGCGTTGGTCTCTTTTCATGCCGGATTTCTCTCATGGCCCTTAAAAAAATGTTAATTGTTGTTATTACTCAATGGCTTCAGTGCTGTATTAAAATTGCCTACGCTTTCTCCCCTGTTATGAGGTAACGGCGAGGAGAATTAATGTTTTTTTTTTTTTCACAATCTCCATGGAGACATAGATGCTCTAAATCCTGTTTACTTTCTTGTGCAGAGTTCCAAACGTTGATGGCTTTATTCTCAGATAGAGGAGACGCTTCCTCTCGTCTTCGATAATATGTCGACATGAATTGTGAAATTCACTAGTGTTGTTTTCTTTTGTTATAGATATCTTGCACTTAATATCGACATCTTAGCTCTTGTTTCCGTTTTCCAAACCAGTGCAACAATATGAGTTTGGCTAGTGGATCCATGGCCGATGAAATACTAGTGCGAAACAAAAATTATACGCATGAGGGATTCTGAAAGAAAAACGAAAAAAAAATCACTCGTGTGTCAAACAGTCGCTTTCATAACCTTCCAGACCACCATGAACAAGCAAACAAACAAACAATAGGAGTGGGCACGAAACCAGCCGAGTACTCGTTTCCCGCCGGCAAAGCCTTGACATTGGCTTCCCGGGAAGTGATCCGCTGCTCGACAGCGGGAAAGGAAGTTGAACGAGATGAGAAATCAAATGAGAAACGTGAAATCAGCAGACCAGTCTATGTGTGCAGTCTCGAAGTCGAGTGGCGCCGGGAAGTCTGCTTCTCGGTACAAACTTCTCTTCCCGGCACTGGTCCCGACTTCCCGATCTGTCCTCTCGGTACTAAAATGTACTGCTCGCCTTAGGCGCCGGGCAGTCTGCTTCTCGATACAAACTTCTCTTCGCGGGACCCGTCCAGATTTCCCGAGTTGTCCTCTCGGTACTGCTCGCCTCAGGCGCCGGGCAGGCGGCTTCTCGATACAAACTTCTCTTCCCGGTACCGGTCCCAGCGGGAATTAGGGTGACTTCTCGAGCTTCTCGCCCGGTACAAAAAATGCACTGCTCGCCCACCCCTAACAAAGACGAATACGTGAAAGTGGGGGTACGTTGTGCTTAACATAAAACAATCGGCGCGAACATTGGCAGATTCTAGAGATCTAGAGATTTTGTCTCCTCTATCGTCGTGTCAAATAAGGCACTGAGAGTCGTAATTAAAATGTACCTAATTTATTGATATGAAACTTTCATCAGTGTTGTTGAAATGACATCAAATAAAACACATAGAATGAAAAAGCGCGTTATCAACATTATTAACATGATGAGCGGCAATACCCAACTATTCCAATTTACTAACTTTACTAAAAAAGAAACCCAAGTTTTGTTTGTCCTGTTCCTAATAAAAATATTGTTCCATGTTCGAAGCGAAATACCATTGTGGATAATTTCTATCATAATTCTACCGATCTAGGAATTAGGGACATTTCAATTATAGAGGTCTAATGAGATGGGTTATGACTATTCCCAAGGTCTGTATTTGTAGAAGAGACAGTGATAATCTCTAATTTGTTCCAGCACAAAATGGGGTATTCTTCTCATAAATGGAACACAGTTTCTGTATAGATGAGCTCTATTAAAGTTTTTTTTTTTTTTTTACAATAACCAGCTGATCTGAGATAATGTTATCCTTATTTTGTTTTGTTCTGTTATATTTCCAGGCATTGAAAATGGCTACAATTCTGAAAGGTAAATCTATTTTTCATTTCTTTACATCTTTGTCTGTCTCATCCAGTTATTACTAAAATGCACACTAATAAGATAATATTTAGTTTAACAAATGGCAAAATATAATTATTATAAAATATATGCAGAAATGGCACTGAAATCATGACCGATGTTTTCTTTTACTTCAAATTTGGCGAGCTTTCCGAAAAACTTTATTCGGTGTCACAAAATCAGTCTACCTTAATTTTCGTATAACACTCGGGGATCAATCACTTTGGAAACTTCTGTTGGACATGTAGAATATAAAATATGCAAAATAAAAGAACATTGGAAACAATGACTGGTGCAAAATTTGCCATCACGCATCGGTCTGATTTATTTTGAACTTATATGCATCATTGATGGCCCTGTGCGGATCACAACAGGATTAGTATCTGATCATTCATTGTTGTACAATCATTCAAACTTTGTATATAGTTCTGTGCTTTTTCTGTCTCTAGTCTTTCAATAAGAAAGAAATTTGTTCATGTTGACAATACTGTTGGCAAATATAAGCAAGAAACATTTTTGTTGTTGTTGACTTTTAACGGAGTATGAAACTGTTCATCTCATGACCCAATAAACTATAGTTGCACATACAGAAAACAATAATCTTGTATTCATGTAGTCCATGATTAAGACTTAAACAAATAAAAATATGTTTGTGTTCATCGCGTAAAACCATGTAATTTAGTGACATGGCCTAACAAAGATTACTAAGGATTTACAAGAGTGATCATCCATTTTGTCCCAAAATTCATCTGCAGTAACAGGTCACCCCAATTGTGTCCTTGACATGCACATTATTGATATAGTCCTCTGTTACTGAATGCATGTAACCGAGGCATTGTAATAACCTATAATTGAACACCACAGGGGATAGTCACAAAATACTAGTTTTATGTAAGATCAAGATCTGAACGTGTATGATTCTTGTTAAAGAAATATAATGTATATCCTTGTATTTTTTTATGTACAGTGTTACAATCATCTTTCGATAAAGGCAGACAAAAGGCGTGAAACTTCAGTAGGAGGGTTACTGGTAGGGCAGATAACCACGAAAACCGTATTTTGTGCCTACTGTCATTTTTCCCCGCCCGGTGGTATTCAGTTGTATACGTCTGGCTTTTAATAGTGTCAGGACGAAGGACTATACCTTTTGTCTTTCCTGCCATCAGCTTGGAAAAAAAATGTCTGAAGAGAGAAAGATAGGTCCGATAGCTTCCCGATTTCCACCTCAATATACGAAACTTATAGTGGGAATTGCCCAAAGAAAAAACGAAAAACATAAAATGCGGAAATTTTGCCCTCGAAAATCGTGAAAGTTACATGCAAGCTAAAAATCTAATATGCTGAGTTAGGATGGTGGAAAAAATATTTTTGGTTTATTTTCACACCAGGTTCATGACTCTTATAGCTTATTGTAGCCTTTATGTGTAATTCTGTCTCTCTCTTTCTCTCTCTCTGTACATATTATTATTATATATATGAGATGCGACACGATGAAATCAGGCTATCGGCAACTTCTGGGCATATGGAGTTATTGGTATCATTATAAAGGTTATTCATGTCCCTTTCTGTGTGTGAAAAAATGTTTGTTCGACCTTAATTACATCGAGCTATTGGCAATTAAGGACGATGGGGGTGACCTTTTTTATGACAAAATGGCCGATCCTTTTTGTGAATTCTTATTAATCTTTGTTAGCCCATGTCGATAAATTGCAAGTTTTGGACGTTTACTTAATCTGTTTCAGCAAATTTAACTATGAAATGCATTTTTAGATTGATATAGAAGTGTTCTGTGAGAAAAAAAAATGCGTGAAAAATTTGTTCACGTTTGAAAAACACGTGATTTTCCCCTGTCACCTTATTTGACGAGCGCCTGATTTCATCGTCCATATAATATTTAATCAACTGTTATATTGCTGTTTTAACAATTGTTATTTGGAATAACCACTATCAACTTGAAGGCTGTTATTTGAAATATGTGTATTATTATGGGTGAAATAAAAGAGACAGGCATGAGTTGACTTGCAATGCATAATTTCGTGAACAACGTCGATATAGTCAGGACTGATAAATTGGCATTCTTAGACTTCTTTGACGGATCGAAATCCTCCGTCTCCCCCTCCCCAATCTCCCCCTTTTTTTTTTCTGTTTTCCCTCCCCACCCTTCTGACCCCCCCCCCCCCTTTCCAGCCCAAACACACACACACACACGTTTGTAGGAAAACAACTACCAAGTGCATATGTCCTTATTACTATTTTTCATCAACATATTAGTTGCATACTGTCGCCCACCTGCTCCTCTCTCCGATTCCATTATCTCCTCTCTCTCTCTCTTTCTCTCTCTCTCTCCTGCATAACTTTAGCAGTAAGCACACAGATGTACAGAATCTCTGTAATAGGCTTTTACGAGATTTATTCAGTGATTACGTATACCTGAAAATGTATTTACAACTGTACACCACCCAGACATAGAAGACTGCCTAAACCTATGCCAACATAAATATATCCCATTCTGAGACTCATCGATCTAATAAAGTTCCTAAGGGAAGTCAAGCTGATGAAGAAAACCTGTAGATCTACACACTTAATTATATACTTTGAATAGGAAACAACCCAGCGGATGCACAATACACGTGCAGCTAACAAATGAACCCTCCCTCTGAATAGAAATTTAGTCTAGATCTCTATATTCAGAGATGGTGATTCAGTATAATAAAGCAATTACACAGATGGCAATTTAAATTAGACCTGTAGTTCTAGGCTTATAGACGTCAATATTCCCATTATGCTGAAAACGAACTTAGACTCTAATCCATGTAATAAGATATTTTGAGTCAATCACATCACAGGGGTTTGTCGCTCACGTGCTGATGTGTGCACAATCTCTGTACATGGAGAGCACTTTTTGATGACCGTGTAGACTTGTCAACACCAAATAAACGTCCATGGGAGACATTTCTTCGGTCATGCGACAGCCCCTGGAATAACTAAGTTTACCTCTCATTTTTATTTTCGTTTTGCCAGTTGCCAATGAAATGACATGCCTTAATTTTGACCGATTAAAATCAGGTGTCATATTTAAATTTCCAGTGTGATATGAAATTTTTAAAAAGTTTGGTAAATCTGCATAGGACTTTCAGTGTGTATGTAAATATTTACCATGTTTAAACACAGTGTTTTTTGCAAATACTTTATTTGAAATTCGGCTGACTGGCGTTATATGAGGACTCTTAATTTTTTAAAATGCCTTTAGAGCTTGTTATAATGTGTGCTTTTCATTACAGCTTACAATTTCGCTCTTCGGGGATATGCTGCTGATCTTTTATCTCACCCCCTACAATCCTCTCTTCTGTCCATTTAAGCCCAGATAACAAACAATTCAATCATCAATCGTTGATATTTTTTTTTTGTCTCCATTCATAACAGTTCTGCTGACTATCTGTGTCCTAGGTAAGTAGATAAACTTGCCACACCCTGAAACCTTGGATTTGTGTGTGCATCCATCTGTGGATGTAATAATCCACCCATCCATCCATCCGTCAATCGATTCATTCATTTACTTACCATCCATCCATCCATCCATCCATCGAGCCAAAATTATAAACAACGAGGGAAAGTCTTACCGAAGATGCCTCTAAAGATGTCTTTTATAAACTTCCCCGCTGAAGATCACACTCAGTAAGCAAGATAATCATGTAAGCGGCTTTGTTAGCGTGCTGCAGGCTTGATCATTGCATCTTATTATGGTTATGCTCATGTATTTATTTATCTCTCATTTCCTTATTTATATGTTTACTTGTTTCTTGTCTCTCTTTATTCATTTACTTATCTATTTATTTAATCATTTACTATCAGGGACCCGGGACATTTGTGAGGGATATTGTAACAAAAAGAAATACATACTGTAGTCTAGGTTTTTCCATTTAATAGTTCATGTATCAAAATAAAGGATAGATGGAAGTGCTGGCATGCTAACTAGTACATAGTTACAATACAAAGACCTTTCCTGTTTTCAATCTGATAACATCTTAGAGTGAATTTGCATTGTCCACTGCTCCTGAATCATGAGCGATACACTTACCATCGACAACAACTGGTCTGCTTAAAGTGGTGCAGGCAAACTATCTCACAATGGAAGTCCAATAGTTTTGGTGTATGGGTACTATTCGTATCTAACTTTTCTAATGCCGAGTAATATGTCAATTCATTTGATCTTAAACAAAACAGAAATGGCTTAAAATTTGATATTAAAATGGCACATTGGAAAAGTCATAATTTAATGGCATCATTGCTGGCCAGAGGCTGGAGATATTTCTAGAAAGTATAGATGAATTCAATATGCCCTTGTTTTGTCTTCGGTGCATGGATGGAAGGAAATAATTGAAATTTGTTCTTTTCACATTTCGAAAAGTGTTTCGTTTAACCCAGTTTTAAAATTAAAAGGCATCGAAGGAAAATGAGTACCATCAATTTGTAAAACGTCTTTGATTTACGCAGACGTATATTTCCTTAATAGATTTCAAGGCTTGATAAAAGAATTTTCTATTTATCTATTTTATTAGTCAGCTCTTAATTAGCTAGTGAGTGAGTGAGTCAAGGTGTTAAGTGAGTGAGTGAGTTATTAAGCTAGTTAGTGAGTGAGTGAGCTATTGAGTGAGTACGGTAATTTTGAATAGGTGAGGACTGTGTGTGTAAGTTAGTTAGTAAGTTAATTAGTTTGTTAATAAGTTAGTTAGTTAGTTAGTTAGTCGTTAGTTAGTCAGTTAGGTTAGTTGCTTAGTTAGTTAGTTAGTTAGTTAGTTAGTTAGTTAATTAGTTACTTACTTACTTACTTACTTACTTACTTAGAGCTAGTTAGTTAGTTAGTTAGTTAGTTAGTTAGTTAGTTAGTTAGTTAGTTAGTTTATGATATGATCCGATATCTTAATGCTGTTGTCATAAATTTTCTACTTCACATATATCCATTCCAGAATTCTTAGCCACCTCCATTGCTGGTAAGTTGCTTTTTTTATGATTGGATAAATGTCCTTTATTTTGTAATTTTTCTTACAGCTATTAAATGCGTGCCCCTAAATGTGAAGATGTCAGTGCTCTGTTGTAATTTACAAATCAACTATAACACGATTTTGGTCTGTGCATTGATCATGTAGTGACAAGTGCTTAAGTTGGTAATATTCTTCTGTTGCTTCAGTGCCTCTCTTAACCATGAGCTTGGCCTTTTGTCGTATCTGCAGGAGAAATGCATTGTACTTGTGTTTTTCAGACATTTTTTTAAACGTGCTTTGGTTTCTTTGTCTTTTCTTTTCTCATTTGTGGGCCTCAGTTCTCCATGGAATTTGCTCAAACTAATGGAAACACACAGATCATCTTAGGCTCTTTGTTAACGTCTTTGAGAATTTACCAGAATTCTTTTCATGTGATCTTTGCAAATATTTCAGAATCGCAAATTCTCTTTTCTCGAAGGGTGGCTGAGATAGAAGAAGGCTGTTCCCGGGAGTGGCTTTGGAAACCGTTAGGGGATATACTATAATCTTTATCATCAAACTCTTCAAAGTCAAATTTGAGGAAAGCAATGTAGAAAAAAAGTGTAAATCATTCATGGCTGCTGAGGGAATACAGTGATCTTGAATTGTGCTTACCGATATAGTGTAACTTTACTAAAAAAAAAAAAAAAAAGGTTCCACATTTATCATCTGATTTTGCTTGAAATTGTGCACAAAATATTTTTCAATTCAGTATTTCAAAAACGAGCAGAACAGGGTTTCTGCGAATTTGCCCAAGTGCTTTTTTTTCTTTCTATAAAAATAAATCGTTATTGTTTCATTAGACCTATGTTTTATACTAATTTTAGAACATTGGTGTGAAGGAAAGTCACCCATATCCCCCAAATTTGACCCCATAATCTAAAATCTCTCGAGCACCTGTAGTGTTTCTGAAGGTTTTCTCCGATAATTTCATTTTGTTCAGTGTTCTTGGCGAATTTCACAAACGGACAAACAGCAACAACAACAACAACAACAACAATAACAACAACTCCTTATATACAGAGAGAGAGACTACTAAACAAAGGAAGAAAGCAAGATAGACAGATAGATAGATAGATAGATAGATAGATAGATAGA
>JBCAUA010060027.1:0-11340 GCA_038406235.1 Peronia verruculata
ACTGGCTCGAAAAATCGGCCCGGGAGTTTGCCAATTTAACCGGCCCATCTGGGACATAGAAGTCCCTACCGGCCCACTGACCTACCGACCCACCGGTCCACTGACGCACCAGCCCATCGGGAAACTCCCAAACTCCCGAGTAGCCAGTCCGGCTCTGGTTCCAGGTGGCAACTCTGTTCTCAGAGGCATATCTTAAAGCTGCAACGATGCCTACCGCAATAAATGGATTCAGAGCCTGTGGTATATACCCCCAGCTCACGGGACATTTTCCAGGATCGTGAGTTCGCTCCTTCCTGTCTGCCTCATCCAAAAAACACTCAACAGCTTCCTCCAGTAACATCACCCTCACACCCCCCCTCCCTCTAGAATGCCTGTGACACAACAGCCTTCTGAGCAAAGTAGCCACACTTCCACTTTCCTGCACACAGCTGCTCAAGTACACCAATTATGTGGTCCCCCTCCATCTGCTACAAAGTTTCGTCAACTGGCAGGCCCTCCTCCATCTGCTGCACAGTCCTGTCAACTGGCTGATTCTCGTCCATTTGCTGCACAGTCCCGTCAACTGGCTGGTTCTCCTCCACCTGCTGCACCGTCCCATCAACTGGCTGGTTCTCCTCCACCTGCTGAACAGTCCAGTCAACCATTTAGGCTTTTAAGAAATTTCAGGACAGTAGAAGTCTCTGGAGATGGCTGCTGCTTTTTCAGGGCAGTGGCTATATATCTGGACCCTTCTTTTCAAAACTTTGATAGGATAAATGGTCGCCCTGTTTCTGATGTTGACAATCTCAATGAACAAATTGGTGCAGATGCCTTAAGAAATTCGCTTGTCCAACATATGTTAGGCAAAACTGAATCACTTGAAGAACAAGTGATTGAAAACACTTTGAATGCAGATATGCCAACACACATTCAATATTCACGTATATTAGAAATAATATCTGCAATGGAGAAGCCATCCACTATGGTTGGGGAGCTTGAAATTTATGAAACCACACAATGCATTCAAAAGACCATTGTCATTTACACCGAACATGGCAATAAGTTGACCTATTATGCTAGCAGTGATTCTTGCATCGATGCAGATGCTTTTCACTGAAATACACACAGTCTGGAGATAACTGTGGACATTATGAATGCCTCCAACCGACAATATAGTTAGATCTTACAAATGCACTCAGCCTTCCGCAGCTGATTATGATATAAACAAACGTTTATAGCAAACCTATACACTCAGAAATTATCACTTCTAGAACATACAAACGGTATCTTGAAAAGTAAATTTCTAAGAAAGTAAAGATGTCAAAAGTAGCAAGCAAAAATGCCAAGGTTCGGTCCAGTAAGGTTGCAAAAGGTGCAAAGAGTCAGTCTAGAAAGGCAAAGTTTTCTGCAATTTGGGTCTGGATTCTTGGTACTGTTTCATGTGTGGAGGATGCAGAAAAGAAGCTATGATTTGTTGTCGTGACTGTAAAACATGGGCACACGTTGATTGTGCTGGTACTGAAGATCCCCAGTACACTTGTGAGTTGTGGTCCTGCCTTATGTTAAAAACTGTTTTATAGAATTATTGAATTTTTATTATCTTTTTTCTATCATCTAATCTTATCCTCATTAAACCTAAAAATCTGCCAAAATCTTATTCTGTAGTGCTACTACACGATAACTACTTCCTGCCATTAAATTTACATCGCGGTTTAAAATGTACACGTAAATATAACTCACACACTTGCAATATACAGACGTGTAATATACTTTGCAATTTAAAAATTTCCAGTAAATGGTCCATAAAACCTTTCTTTGGTGGTCCATATTTACTCTTTCAAGGCCAAATATGGATCAGTTGCTCAAAAGTGTACCTTGGCAATTTCTCAAAAAACTACTCATGATAAAAAAACAAATGTTACTTGACACATTGCAGTGTTGAAAGCTTCAAGTGTGTAAAATTTCAACGCATTTCCACCAAATTTCCACCAAAGTTACAGATGTTCTTTAAAAAGTGGCCTATATTACCCACATCTCCCTTACATAGACCGCTTACTGACGGCAGGTGCAATGTCACCGTCTGTGTTTTTTTAAATTTTCCTAACTTCCCAATGGACTTTTGAGCGCCAAAATTTTGGATAGCTAATTTACATGTGTATGACTGTTTGAAAGGTCACCGCCAAACATTGACATGAATGAAAAATCGTTGTGAACAACCCAAGTACTTCCCGCCGCCAGACATAACAGCTGCAGTACAAATTATGATTGAGAAGGATGCAAGAGTGACTTATAAGGAGATGAAAGCATTCAGTGGAGTTCTCATCCCCAGTGTTTGGGAAATTTCACATAAACGGTTGCAGGTGGATCCTTTGCAGCTGCACCTTGATTCTGCTGCCATAACATATGTTTGAAAGACATGATGGAAGACGGTCTGGACTTTCAGAATTCATCCTAACAAACAGATAATGAGACATGACTAAACAGATATGACCCCATAGTATATAATATGCTAGCCTGAAATATGGCTGTTACAAAGAGGCGCTTAAACTTCATCAGGGACCAAGAGGTCAAAAGAAAACACAACTTAGGCATAGAAGTCATGAGGGACATTATTTTCAGTAGCCCATCTGACGCATACTTTCAGAGTGAAAGTACCTTTACCTACTTTTGTCGATGAAAAAAAAAAAAAATCTATGTGTTCCTCTCAAAATGAACTTTCAACGACAAATATATGATTCACTTTACTTTTCTCTAATTGCCTTGAAATCTGGCACAAATGTGAGGCGTTGCTGGTTCATTTTGAGATATGAAAAAAAAAAAAAAAAGAGAAGATCAGGCTGAAATTAAAACTAATGGAGATTGTGGCACCAGAGTGTTTCTTGAACCTTTTTTCATTCATCCCACAAAACTTTTTTTTTTTTCAAATTTAATACCTAAAAGCATTTTGGAAAAGGTTTTGTGAAGCCACTTGACTGAAAATTTATTACGAATATCCGGGTTTTTATACCGGATCACTTCGCCTGTTTTACTATACTAGGTCACCACATTCCTTTACTACACATGGATCCCCATGTGTTGCATACCAAAATGAAGGGTACGAATGGGGCTATCAATTGCTGAGTAATACGCATCAATACATTTAGGTTTATATTCGAAGATTTCGAACCAGGAGTAATGCCAATGGGCATGCACTTGCAATTCAAAATAACAGTGCCCTCTTGTTATCACCAATTCTCCTGACCATTGCTGCTGTCCTAGGCCTCCCTATACCAGGCCGAACACCTGCGGTAAGCATTGGAGGCCGACTGTTTACATCACTAGATTTAAAACACCGTTTAAAAAATCAGTAACAAGAGGCCACATTTTTTAACTTAAAAATTTATTCATACAAATCATAACTTGGCAAAAATGAAACACAAATTAATTTAAATAGATCAATGACATGAAAACATTTATCGCTTTTAAATCTGAGCAATATATCAGACATTTATAACAATAGCCAAATTAAGAAAAACCCGCCAAATCTGTGAGCACCATGTATGCAGAGTTCAACATAGAGTCACACGATCTGAGTTTCGCTCACCGAAGTTTCGTCATCTCAAAATGAGTGTCCAAACAATGCTATAAAGTTGTTGCAGTCAAAACAGTTTAATTCTAGGGCCACGATTTATTGCCAGCCTCCAACTGAATCCCATAACCTGGCCTGTTTATAGGGACGCCTAGCTGCTGTCCCATTCCACCCTACTCGTTTAAAATTTCTGCACACTGACAAAAAAGGTGTTATCGTTTCTGTTTAGCCATTTGAATACTACATAATATATTACGTTCTAAAAACTTTAAAATAAATAATTTCAAGACTAAAGTTGCTAACGCGTTTGCTTACAAGAAGGCCCCGCTGTTTCAACACAACCTGAAAATCAACAGATTGCCTGTCTATTACAGTATTAGGAGGTGTTATATTACTGGAATTAGAGGAGAGAGCGATCTGTAGGAACTTGTGAATGAATTTTTCACTGGAGATAGCTCCAACGCTGACGGGCATCGGATGATGGAGACGATCCGTGGAGCATCTTGATCTAGATCTATAGGCTATCTAAATCAAAGGCACTTGAATCTAAAATCTAAACCTTCTGCCAAGAAATAAATGAGAGATAAAAGGCCGGTAGTGATACAGTGCATCTTATGTTTATGCTTTTAATTTTCTAGATCTAGTTGGCACCATTTGCTGTACATAGTTTATCTAAACTAAGATTGAGTATGTAAAATGCACAAGCGAATCGAATTCGCTTTCATAAATCTACACAGATCTTGGCCTACAGCGAATCACATAGATAGGTTATTTGAACATTTTCCATCGAATTCAATATGTTCAAATTAGAGAAAACCAGTGCACAAAAAATCGACTTTTTCATACGGTTGACATGGCAACACCGCCATCTTGGATTTTGGCGTCCCTAAATTGACTGATTTTAAAATCTATCTAGTCCGCCAAAGTTCAACGACACTCAATAAAACTTGGTGAACATATTGTTTGATATAATATCTAAAACTGTACGCATTTTTAGCCCTCCACATACAATCAAACATTTTCTATAAATTTTTGAAAATCTCATATAGCCAACATTCAAATTTCGCCATTTTTTTTTTTTCAAACTAAAAACCGATTTTTATCTAAAACTTACCGACCGAATTGAACGCGCATATGTAATATGGAGTTTGGTGGTGACAATGGTGTACACCAAATTTGGTTTGAATCGGTTTCGAAACAGACACGTCAAAAAAAGAAAAAAAAACTACCAAGAAACCGGGTATTGAGAAAAACGCGTTTATTAAATTAAGTTGTTTTTTTTTTTTTTTAGCTAAAACATGACATAAAGAGTTTTGTGTTCGGCTTTTAGCCTCGGAGCAGTATTTTTAATTTTTTTTTTTTACATACTAGCCCTCTTTCCATGACTTGTGTGTCTCTTGTTGCCATTTTTGGGCTTTGTGGGCACATCTTTTATCGAATTTTTACTCCCTATCCCCCCCCCCCCCCATCATTATAAGAGCCACTTCCGGGTTCTTGAGGGCTTCTGTGTGTCCCCTATACCATTTCTGAGTGCAAACCAAGAGCGCTTTGAGCTTTACTATGACATATTGTCGACAACTGAGCTATAGGTAGCAGATAGAAAACAAAATTGCGCTATTTATAGCACGGGGAAAGTCATTTTAGAACTTTTACACTGATAATTTGCATGATCAGCAGTTTTTCTCGCCTCATAGGGGTCATCCAGTGTCCATCCCTGGTACTAGAACTCGTGATATTGCTAGAAGAGGTTGATATGCAAGTGCTTTTTTCACCCTTTGTTATACATAATAAAATCGCGAAGATCTATGGCCTCATATAGCAGCCAGATGGAACCAAATCCTGATTGACAATACGATAGGTCTACTGTTGAATGACCATTGGTCAAACACTTTAGAATGGACTCATCGACCTTTTGATACCATTTTTACCCGCAGAAAAGGCAGTACTTTTAAGAGAAAACAAAAACGCAAAATCGGATTTTTTGGGGCGAAAATCCATATTTCAGGACGCGCCCCCGGGAGGGGGGGGGGAGGTTTAAAAAGTATATTTAACGAGGTTGTTTGTTGTTCATTTTTCATAACTGCACAGCTGTTCTAAATATTGTGAATTGAATATGCAATGTTCGTGTGAAGGTTTATGTCAAAAATGTGTAAAACTTTTACTTTTACATACATTTGTTGTCGTCCTTCATTAAAATGCAATATCGCAGCTTTGAATGAAGTTATTAATAAAATTCAAACTGCAATTTGTTCAGAAATTTGTTTCAGACTTCCGAATCTACTGATAACTGAAAATCGAACATTTTCATCATGTGTCATGTACCACAAATATTATTTCAGGCAATAGAACAATTTGATTTTTTAAGGTGAGATGCAAGGAAAATCCGTGACTTTTGAAATACCAAGGTTAGCAAAAACAAACAAACAAACAAACAAACAAAAACAAACAAACAAAATTAAAACCAAAGTATAAAATAAAACAAAACAGCAACGAAAACCTTGGTAAGTTATCAAAATAATCTGTTCTAATTATGTATATATACTGAATTAAAAAATACAACAGTGGATTTTTTTTTCCGTTGAAAAAAATTCGAATGTATTTACACCATTTTTACGTAATATAGAGTAATAACATTTTATGATGACGGCCATTGCCACGGTAACAAGAGTATTTTTCTGCTCAAGATAGTTGCACAAAATTATCGTTAAATACTAGACCACCAGATAGATTAAAAGAAAGGATTAAGGCAACTCCATAGCTTTGATAGCATGAATCACAAATTTCAGCAGTGAACCACTGGGATCAAGTTGAGAGAAAACCGGTCTCAACAATTAGGACGACTTGAAAATAAATTTGCGAATAACCGTTTTTCATTTCTTATTTTCTTTTGTTTTCAAGGAATATGTCATGATCCCACTAATAGCATAGACTGGATTGTGTTGAAATGCCGGATAGGTAATTAAAATCGAAACTATTAGTAATAGTGGATTATATCATTTGAAGAAAAAATGATACGATTTGTTCCCAAGGGTTTGGCATTGTTAAAATTGCAAATAGTTGAAGACCAAAGGGAAATAACTAGCCAGTGAACTTTGCAGTTTATTTTCTACTGGGGTGGTGGACTCGAATCCTTCAGCAATACATGGAAAACCTGACGCTAGGTAGTATCGTTCTTCGGAAGTATCATGCTTGTCCAATATATCCTACTTTTTGCTTTTTGATGAAGTACCCTTGGTTTGAGAGACGGATAAAGTTCAATTCATTGAAATGATAAAGCATGCTATCTGTTTGAAGATCTTTGTATCTTCTAAGATTAGTGTAAGATTCTTCTCATATTTGGGTGTCGCTCTTGTCTGTTTGCCGATTTTGTTGCCCAATTCTGCCATATCAACAGTAAGTTGAGTTTCGAAAAAGTGAGTTTCGAAAGTTATATCTATAGTGTTTCTTTTCAAATGTTTATACCCCTGTCTCATTCTGTCATGAAGTTCAATGATATAAATGGCAATGCATCAGGAATGGAAATGAATGCATCCCCAAGCAAAAAAAAAAAAAAACTAACCAACCATGGTTGACTGTAGAAATCCTAGGGCCAATGTCACAAAGATAAGCTAACTAAAACACAAGTCTGTGCTTACAGTTATACAACATGATTCAACAACAACAACAACAACAACAACAACAACAACAACAACAACAACAACAACAAAAATGCAAAACAGCCAAGAAAAATAAAATTGAATATTAAAATTGAAAACACACACACACACACACACACACACACACACCCACACACACACCCACACACACACACACAAAACGCAACAACACAGAAAAAGCAGAAGACCAAAATAACTCAAAACAAATGCACAAAGATATAAGAGTACTGTCTAGAAAAATGAAAAGAAATCCCACAAACAAGTGCATCAAAAAACAAATACAGGACAATTATTGTTTGAGAAAACAAGTCTTGAATCGATTAAATCAATACATTAGAGAACTTTTTGAAGATGGCAGACCTCAAATTCCAAACACCAAAGTTTAATTAAGGATAATCACGGATGAAAAAAAAATGAAAATGAAATTTAAATGAAAACAGAAGCAGAACAAGAAATTAGACATACCAAAGAAGGCAAGGCGGTGGGAGAAGATGAAATCACAATTGAAATGTTGGGAGTTTTAGGAGATTTCAGCATTAAATACACTGACTTAACTTTCAACGAAATTTACAAGTCAGGGCATATACTGGAAGAACTTGCAAGATCTGTGTATATCATTTCACCACCAAAGAAAGTAAAGGCCAATGAATGTGCAGATTTTCTAACAATAAGCCTCATGCCACATGTTGCCAAACTGTTGCTGAGAGTAATTCTGGAGCGCATCAAACACACGATCAACAATGAAGTAGGAGAAGAACAGTCTGGTTTTAGAGAGGGAAACGGAAGAAGAGAAGGAATATTTTGTCTAGGAACCATAACACAGAAAAGTGAAGCAGGCCAACAAGGTGTGTATGCATGTTTTATCGACTATGCAAAAGTTTTGATAGGGTACACCACGTACACATGGTAGAATCTCTGGAAAAGACAGGAATTGATGGAGCATTCATAAGAATCATAGCAAATCCAGAAAACAGCAATCAGAATGGAAAGTAAAGAAATGAACAGAACCAATATCAGTGGCAGAAACATCAATAACTATACGTTGATCAACAATACGTTGATGGCCCAGTACTGTTGACCAACAGTAAGGACGACCTACAGAATCTAGTCACCACAGCCAAGAAAAGCAGTGAAATAAGAGGAATAGGTATGAATATCCAGAAAACAAAAGTAATGATAGATCAGGAATGAAAACAAACATAGAGACTGATGGTAAAGAATTGGAACAGGTGATAAAAATTTATTCGCTTAGGCCAGTAGACTATAGAAGACAAAAAAAGTTGTGAGGAAATAAGAATACACTGGAATAGCAAAATCGCGTTTCACATCCATGAAGTCAGTATTACCATCCAACATATCTCCTTAGAACTGACAATGAGACTTGCATATATAAGTGCTACATATATTCAGTCTTGCTGTATGGGTGAGAGACTTAGATTCCAAACAAAAATCTGGAGGAAAAAGTGGAGGCTTTCAGACGTAGGAGAAGACAGAGAGAAAAGCCAACAAGAATGTTGGTAATATGCTGAATGTCAAACTTACACTATTGACAACAACTCCAAAAAAGAAAATTACAATATTTTGGTCACACCAAACGACACAGGACTATCTGTAAGGATACACATGTATGGAAGGGAAGATCGATGGAAAACGAGCGAGAGGAAGGCAGCGGAGGATGTAGGCAGATGAAATCAAGGACTGGATGAACCTATCATTGGAGGAATGCACAAAAAGAAAGAAGGATAGAGCGAGATGGCGAGTCATTTTATGTCAACCTCGAAAGAGATGGCACAGAGACAGACAGAACGATGTGACCTGATGCCGGACGGTAGATTAAGATTAAAAAAAAACATGATGCCATAAAAGCAGTGGCACCCGTAGCACAGTGGTCAAATAAATCTGGACCGAAAACCAAACAACACTGCTTCAAATCCAACCCAGAACAGTCCCTGGGGAAAGAAAAAGTGGTGACGGATATCAGGTGTCATGACCCCGGTGTGGTCAGGGTTCTAAAAGATGTCAGGAAGTTAAAGGCCGAAACATTTAATGCAAGGGTCCACTCTTCCTCTGAAGACTGTCGCCTGTCTCGCTCTTCTTCTGGAATTTTCCTGCCACTGACATGGGCTAAGCCCTCTGACATTCGAGAATGACCGAAGGACAATCAGGAATGATTACCAGACTTGGGGTACGAGGGCTAGCACCCCTTGCACTCATAACAATAATTGCTATAAGTACGTATAAGGAAAAACGGCCCCAGAATCCACCGAAAAGAGGTGGGGGGGGGGGGGGGAACGATGCATCCAAAGGTGCTTACACAAGAACGGACAACGAGATTGCCTTTTGCCTAATACCATGGGGTACCCATGTAGCAGGTATCACACCACGGAAAGAGGAATGAGGCACCAAGAAGCCGTGCCTCACTCGTCAGATAAGTCATCAGAAGAAAGTGGCTGGGTGGTAAACCACAGTGCCAGTGACTTCAATACTGAGTGATTTGACGAACAGCCCTGCTTCCCTTGAAATATAACAAGCGACCAAGGATACTATTCCCTCAGCAGGGTCCAGAGACAGGGAGGAGCTAGACGCCAAACTAGCACAGCTTATCCGCGCAAACGTACAGAAAGAGGAACTAGAAAGCCGCATAGGAGTCATAACGGACACCATCTACTTCCACTGTAAAGGATACCTATTGCATTAAGAACAATAGCCCGAAACCAAACGGCAGGCAGGTAGAAATGGAAGAGATCAGAAGGCAGAGGAAACAGCAACACAAACAACTGAAGACTGAGTCAGAATTCAAGAAGATTCGCTTTCAGGAAACCTGGGGTTACCTGAAGGGGAGACACTGCTCACTGAGGAAAGCGGGAAAGAATAAGGAAGCTGCAAAAGATTCCCTAATAACTCTTTCCAACGCGCAAGAAGTCTCTTCGAAACTTCACGATCTGGCGAACTCAGCGCGTCAGGACGAATTGGAAGAGCACGTAAAGGACCTATTCAGACTCACAAAGGAAAGAGGCGCTGGATGTGATTAGCGGATGGCCTTCCCAGCCGGGCAGATAATTCAACAAAGAGCTACCTACTCTGCATGAGGTTGGAAAGATAGTCAGTAAGACCAGAAGCAAGTCTGCCCTATGTCCACACGGCATACTGAACCTGGTGTACAAGAAATGTCCCAAGGTGTTCAAGATATTTCATAGGGAGCTAGTCACACACTGGACTTAAGGAAATTGATCAGTGGAATAAAGCTGAAGGTGTCTATATACCAAAGGAAAAGAGCTCAGAGGTGATAGGTCAATTCCTCCTAATCTCTCTACTGAATATGGAAGGCAAGATATTCCTCTTGGAAATAGCTAATTGTCTGACTTCATATGTAATGCAGAACGGCTACGGGAGTCCTAGGGTGCCTGACTCATGTGAGTATGATTTGGGAGGCTATCGAGAAAGCAAACACAAGGGAGGAAGAACTGTATGCTATATGATTAGACCTTGCTAATGCATATGAATCTGTTCTTCACCGGCTGCTATGCACTGATACATACCCCTGGCACTGGACGTGTCCCATTATATATCATTCCCAGATCACACTTTGAGACTTTTGAAGGAGTACTTTGAGTTCTTTAAGACAATGTTTGCGCCACAAGAAATACACCACTAACTGGATTCAGAGACAGGAACGTGCCATGGGGTGTATAGTCTCCCGATTCTCTTCGTGTTGGCCATGCAAGCACTGCTGAAATCCAGTGAGCAATGTGCCAGGGACCAGATCTGGGAGGGCTTTCTAATGGCACCACTAAAGGAGATGAAACAACAATCCTGGTCCTATGCCAAGAAGCGGCAAGGCAGATGCTCCAAAGACTGGATAGTTGGCCCCCTGGTGAAGAATGGAATTCAAATTCAAACCCAAGAAGTGCATAAGGCTCTCTCCCAGGAACTGGAGGACGGATGACACAGTGCAATACAGGTAGGTTACCAAGTAATACCAACTGTTGCTTCGGCGACTCTGCGGACGGTCCCTCGGGATAGCCTGCGGATGTCCCCGTACGAGGCGCACTGACGGCAAGGGTTATAGTCCTTAGCCGTCGCTTATGGCCGGGCCAGGTGGGTTCTCCACTTCTTAATGGCCAGCCCCGATTCCCA
>JBCAUA010060038.1:0-11339 GCA_038406235.1 Peronia verruculata
TCAGCAAAAATTGGCAGCTTCTAAAAAGCCGAGATAATCCTTTCTCTTGGGATTGAAAGGCTTAAGAAAAACAACATACTGCTTGCCATTCCTAAGACTGATCACCACAAAATTTGATAAAATTATAACGATAAGGATGAAACATTCTCTTTACATCATAATTGTTTCTTTCTTTTTTTAAAAAAATTTTTCATGGTGTATGTTTCAAAGTCAAAGCAAAGGGCGCAAAAGTGATTTTTTCCTCTTCACACTGCTCGTTCAATCCCTCCTTTGTCTAGTAAAGGGAAGTAATAGGACTGAGCACAACGATCTCCTACTTGGGCAAAAAAAATGATATAGGCAGTTATTATCTGAGCATAATGATAGGGCTCAAAGCAGATTTAAAAAAAAAAAAAAAATGAATTAATTTTTTTGTTCTAAATGTTCCCAGCAAGAGATAAAGATAACCTCAGGTTGCATATTTCTTCACTGTCTTACAAATTGAAATGAAATATGCATAAAGTCTGATTTGATTGATATTGCAATACAGAGGATGATATATGTACCTAAAACACCAGTTTTCTCAACATTTGAATCTGATGTATGAATTAACGCTTTTCATTATATTAAGAAGTATTGATGAAATATTGACTTACGCCTCATGAGGCCTGAGTGCCAGACGGATTGAAAAATTGAAAACGTAGTGGAGTTACCTACCCTCACAGGGCAACTTGCGGTACTTAGATGAATTTCATAGGGTTTACTAATCACTAACTTTTAATCAATAGTCCAATGTTTCTTTGGTACCCTAATTGTGTGAAAAACACAACTGCTCCTGGTCTTGCTTTTTACTACTAACTTTGCCTACACTTAGGTATGTGTCTTACTGAATTTTCAGTTTTCTTTGTACTGATGCAGCAACACACAATATGAAGCTGGTTTAGTTGAGTTTGTTGTTTGCCAGTGTCATTTGGAGAATCCTGTTAACTGTTTTGCATGGCAGTTATTTCCCTCTCTGGGCTATTTTCAAACTCAAGTCAATGTTTCCTCATCACTTGTTCCAGAATTTAGATGAATTGAATCAGAATTTTGGCTAACAAACAAGAGTCATAAAGTTTATAGAGACATGATTTTAAGTAAAACTCATGATTTTGCTCAATGACATGAAAGTTCAATGAACAAAAATGATGCATTTGAAAAGTTACTCAGACAGTATTTATTATGTATTATGAAAGAATGTGTACAGAGATATATCCTTACGTACCGAGTCAAATATGACTTCTGTTCACTACAATAAATCTGCCATAGCACTTGGATCACCTTTGAAAAAAGCTGAATAGAGCCCTAAAAAGCCTGGAGTACTTGCTCCATATACAGAAATATAAACTATAATCAGTACATGAGACCCGACACTATGAAAGCGGATGATCGTCAAACTGAGGCAATCGCAGAAACCAAATTTCTTCAACAGTGAACCAATTTTTAAGACAATTTTTCTTGCTTCACGGAACCCTTCTATATCAATGTAAAAATGTATTTCAAAGTTAAATTGATAGTTTGTTTCTCACTAAATTTAGCTGCAGCAACAGGTCACCCCCAGCTTCTCTAATTGCCAGTAGCTTAAGGTAGAACAAATTTCTTTTCACCTACAGAGGAGGAAATAAATAAGTTTAACATTGGTACCAATAAATCCATATGCTCAAAATGTGACAAGAGCCTGATTTCAACGTGTTGCATCTCATATAAGGTTTCAGTCTACCCAGAATTTTCTTCCAGATAGAAAGTTATTTTGTGTTGAAATCTAAAACAGTGATAAAGACTTCTTAACTGCTTGACTTTTCAGAGATCTAAATCGGGTGCCACTGGCTGCCTAGAACCCAAAGTTGAGTAGTATTAACTTTGGCTGAAAATGCAGTGGCTGCAACAATATGCTAACAAACCAGACGTTTCATACACACAGTATTAGCATATTTTATGTGACAATTTTAGACTTAGAATCAGTGAACATTTTTTAATAGGCAGTCATGTTGTTAGTTTTCAGTTTATGTCATTTAAATGTAGGCACAATATATTTCCATGTTTCAGTAGAATTGATTAATTTATTTGACTTTCCTTGACTGGTTTCTCCGTGTTCGAAGTTCATCAGATCACATTTTGAATGAATAAGAATCCTCGCACTCAAGGTGATGAAAAAAGAAGTATTAGGATGATGTCACCTTGTAAAATCAGATAGCAAAGCTAGTTGAATATAACTGACTGTTGATTGTAACCTTTGCTGACTAGGTGGAACCGAGTGGTGGCGTTTGACCTCCGAGTCGCTGCCAGTCTCCACATCCTTGCCCTCTGCAACTTCTTCCTCACTGGCTGCATCATCCACCTCAGCATCTTCCTCCGCTGCCCTCTCCTCTACCTCTACTTCATCTACAATAACAACAGCAACCACCACCGCAAATGCCGCAGTTGCGGCAACAGCAACGACTTCCACTGTTGCTACGGCAGTGACCTCCCCTTCCTCTAAGGCCCCAGCTGTTGTCATTGCTGATCTGGGACTCTCCGCCACTCACCCCCTCGGCCTTAACTTTCTGGTGGGCAACTTGGGAGCGGGTCTGGTTGGACCCTCGCTGGGGCCCATAACTAGCATTGATTCACCCAAGTCTAGTATTGGGCTCTTGCTTGCCTCCCCTGTGGACTTGCCAAAGCCGAGTAAGATCTGTGCAGCAGTTGTCCTTGCATCTATCTTGTTATCATTTTTTGCTGGTGTCTGTCTGTACAGTCGTCAGTTCAGCCATGTTCACAACATGATCTTTGTATGGTTGTGTTATTGTTCTTTCTTTCTGTTTTGGTCAGTCACAATTATTGATTGATTTATTTGTTTATTTACTTAATCTTCAAACATTAATTTAATTATTTATTATTCATTGTTCATTTATTGAATATTGAATTATTTGTGCATTTATTTATTTATTTATTGAATATTGAATTATTTGTGTATTTATTTATTTAATTATTTATTTACAAGTTCTTAATTTTTTATGTATTTATTTATCCATTTTTTAGAATTTATTTACATGTCGATTAATTTATTTAGGTAGTCTATTTAATTCTTGTTTTTCTTTCTTCATTTTATTCTGTACATTGCTTTGAGTTTGTCTTACTATCATAATTAAGTTACCCTAGTAGTCATATCGTGGACATTTTTTTTTGTTTTTTTGTTCTGGCAAATGATATTATCTTGCATGGAATGGAAATGGATGGTGCTGTTTGCTGCTGGCAGCTTGACTAGGTCGATGTGTACAAAATATTCCCCTCTCTGTGTGTTTCAATACCGGAATCCTTGTCTTCCCTCAGCTTTCTGTACTGTCCCCAACTGTTTGCTCTCAGCATTGGTGGCAAATTCTTTTAGTCTTCAGGGCCTACGAAAATGTAAAGAGTACAGCTTTCTTTGATGTGCTTATCACTAATTATAGTCAGATTGTTATTATCATTATTATTATGCTTAATCTGCATGTCAGATTTTATGCTGATATGTATTTCCTCTGTATTTTAGAAATGTTAACTTTGCTCTTGCTTTCTTTCTTTCTTTCTTTCTTTCTTTCTTTCTTTCTTTCTTTCTTTCTTTCTTTCTTTCTTTCTTTCTTTCTTTCTTTTTTTCTTTCTTTCTTTTTCTTTCTTTCTTTCATTAAATTATTATTTTAAAATTTTACATTTTATGTTATTTTATGTATTTATTCTTTTTTAATTATTTTTTGAAACATCAACATTAATTCCAAAATGTTCTCTTTTCCATCCAGTCTTCTATCACCTCGCCTAGAGCCATCTCCTAAATTTGCCCTGTATAACCATAATGCATGCAATGTAATGCCCCGTCACCTCTAGAAAATTGTGCATTTATTTGTCGTGATTTCTCTCCCCATACTTAGCTGTCATGTCCATGAGCTAAGTTATTTATGGAATAACCACAACAGAAGATTTTCATGGCAGGATAGTTTAACTCAGGGTTTTCGTTGAAACTCTTTGCTGTTGAAAATATTCCTGACTGCAGTGTTGTAACTTGACATTTGCAGATGTTTATATCGCAGGGAAATCTCTCAGACACTGGACTACGAGTTCACTGTTTTTTTATTTTTAATATGTTATGAGAGGACAAGTTGGCTGTTCTGAGTTAGTTTCCACCGATCTCTGTCATTCCTTCAAGTCTGTGTTGTAGCAGCTGTCACTTAGAGCATGCTTCGTCAGATGTTTTAGGCAGTACGTTTGTGTTCCTTCCCAGTATTGCTCTGTTGAAGTGTATACCAATCACTCTGTTGAAGTGTATACCAATCACTCTGTTGAAGTGTATATTGTTATTCTGATAAGTAATGAACTTGGAGACTCAAATTATAGAGGATAAGATAAAAATGAATTAAAATACATACAGCACTATATTACCCACACAAACACATAGTTTTCATACGACACCTTAGTCATTCCTAGGAAATAATTCACTCTAACCGCAGAACACAGGATTACATCAAAATTTATTATAAATGCACAGGAACAAAATTTATTATTTTTGAATTGAAATGAAATGAAAGAATAATGGATGTCAAATGAAAATGAAACAGATAGCACTGGGAAAACAGACAAGCATTGCTTGCCATCCAAATTTCTGTCTTTGTATTATTTATTTATTTTTTCTAAATTATAGATCTGCATTTTATTTTAAATCTTCTGGTGCATGACCTTTATTGGCTCATGGCTAACATATTTGTTATTCACCCTATACAAAGTTTTCAAGTGGGAAGTGAATTCATCAGTTAAGATTATGTTCTCTATTTAGGCCATTCTGACTTGGTCCTGTCATGTACTTTTTGTACTTTCAGCCACTTATTATGGACTACATAAACATCCGAGTGAGCTGAGCTCCCCTCCACCTCCACCATCAACACCACCATCTTCATCGTCAACTTCTGGTCACAAGAGTGGAAGGTCATCAAGGTCAGCAGCTACAGCATCTTCTTCCACGGCAACAACAATTGCATCATCTTCTTCATCACATCATCGCTCCTCATCGTCACGATCGACATCCTCCCCGTCCGTGTCATCAACACCGTCTTCATCTGTTACAATCTCTCCATACCTACCCAGTTGGGCAGTCAATGGCTCAGCATATCCATTTAGTCATCCACCCTCAAATTCCGATGGCAAACAGTCATCTACACCAGCCTCCTCATCATCGTCAAGACGATCCAAAAAATCCTCTGGTAGTACAGCGGAATCACGGAACAGTAGTAAAATACCTCAGGCCCACCAACATTCATCTACGTCCCCTCTTCTGTCTATCCCCTCCGCTCATCTACCCTCAACCCTTCATGACTCAAAGTCCAGTTCTGACAAATCAGTGACTCCTGACGGGTTCACTTTTGACCCGCACTCCATGATCACCCCGTACCATATGTCACCAGAGTTAGCTTACTTGTCTCAGTCCTTGTTCCTACATAGGCCAGACCTGGGGTTATCATCCCCTTTCCTGGCTGCCTCAGCCGCAGTAGCAGCTGCCGCAGCACAATCAATATCAACCTCGACCGCAGCGCCATCATCCTCAGCAACAACCACATCATCAGAATCAACTGCAGAAAGTAAAAGCAGAGAGCCTGGTCAAATTGTGTCATCACCGTTATCATCATCATCATCATCATCAAAACAGACAGGCCATAAGCCCTCAGCATCATCATCATCCACAGGAAAGTCAGGAGAACCATCCAGGAAGAAAGAAGTAAGTTAGAAAACAAAATTGTGCTGTATCCTGAGGATAAGAAACCTCTCATTGCAATATTTGCATAATGCTCTGTAGACAGTTTTTGCTGGTCAGATAGTTATCAGTGAGAGAAAGCAATTGTGAATACAATCAATTTTATCCAGATTTTAGAAGTTTTTGCAGTACAACAGGAATTACTTTGTTCAAGTTAATTCTTATAGTCCTTTAGAGATTTTTGCCCCCAAGAATATATATTTACTTTCATCTACAAAACTGAACATTTTCACCCTGTAACTGGTTTTCTCAGAGCCCCAGAATTTTTTGTTGTGTTTTTAATTATTATTGTTGTTATTATTATTATTATTTTCTTTTCCATTTGTGACAGAGATTGAAACTTATCATAAACAGTAGGTCTATATATCAAGCAGATAAAAGCTGATACACTCATTTCTATCTTGCAGACTTTGGTTTTTAGTTGTCTTATATTATTTAAAGTTTATAATGAAATGAATTCAGATTAATCACAAGCTCAGCAATGAAATTTGAATAATTGAATGGTATTGTGTTTTGTTGGTCATATGTATGTTCACATTTATCTAATTTAATGTCGTGTCTGTGTCAGTGTGTGGTAGCCTCCTTACAGTTGGACATGGCCAATGTTGATTTGATATTCTCACTGAAAATTTTGATTCTAAGTCTTCACATAGCCCGAAGGTTTCAAAACTTTAATTTGGAATGATCTGCACTAACTTAATTACATATGTATTACAACTATAACTCATTATTCTGTTGATGCCCTGATTTGTCCAGAAATTGTCAGAGTCGTCGTCACAATCCAGCAGCCAGAAAGCCCACAATGGCATGCCTTCCCTGGCTCATCATCTTATCGCTCAGCCCAAGGATGACAGGAAGGATGCATTTGATGAACGTTTTTTGGTAGGTGATGAATAGGAAGATGAAATTAAAAACATCAGGCATTTATCAGAATAACAGTACGTAGTTTCAGTTTTGCTGGAGGAGATAGAGTGTGGGTAAACAGAATGTAGGAGGGAGAGGTGTATCCTTTAGTTCCATTTTGAAAACTGTATTATGACTTGTTCTAGAAAATGATCAAAGAGAGAAATGACATCTCCCTTTCTGAACCAAAATGAATAGACAAATTCATTGTCCTGAAAAAGATCAAGTGGGTTTAAAAATTTGTCCAATACTATCAATTTGATGAACATCTAGTTCTTCATATTGTTTGTTTGTTTGTTTGTATATTTGTTTTTTCATTTTTAAAATGTTTTTCAATAGTCATATAAGATTTTAAGACACTTTTGTAAAGTGATAGACAAATTCATAAAACCAAAGCAGGCCAATAGCAATATAATATTTGTCCTAATTAGCCTTCCCAGCTGTATGGGCGTCAGTCAGCTGGTCAATCAATCAATCAGTCATTGTCTTATTTATTTATGTATTTACTTCTTTCTTTCTTTCTTTCTTTATTTATTCATTCGTATATTCAACCCAGAGTCAACCACTCACCCAACCAACCAACCAACCAATCAATCAACCAACCAGCCAGCCAGCCAGTCAATCAGGGAATCAGTCAATATTTGTCCGCATGGTAGTACATTCAGTGCTTTATACTTTTGGGCACATGACTCTGTTTAGCATAATATAGTCAGATTGATGATAATACCAATACATCTGATCTGCTTTAAAAAAAAAAAAATGAATTTTTATTTTTACCTTCTACTTTCTTTTTCTTAGGCTGATTTGAGCCAATCCCCACATTTTATGGATGATGACAGAAAAAAGAGAATAGCAGATCACATCCGGAAAAGAGTTGGCATGCAGGATAGTATGGCAGCCTTGCTTTCCAAACATGGAATCAAAGAATCTGATTGGCTAGAGGCAGGTCTGGAAGGCGGAGCCATAGCAGATTTAAGTGGGGCCAACAATGATGAACAGATGGCTGGCCCCTCCCACCAGTCATCAAGAAAGAGAAAAGATAGTGAGAATTCCCACAGTGGGAAAAGAGCAAGAGATTCAGAGGTAATGGTGATTTCTTGCAAGTTGGTAGTTTCAGGTCTCAAATAAAAAACACAAGTTTTAAGCACAATGCATCATAGATGAAATATCTCTCACTTTCCATATATATTTAATTGCACTTCATTTTAGATAACACAAGATATAAGATGTCTTTGAACTGCCTGGACTGTTTTTGATGTTTAAGTGTGGTATGCAGTATTAACCTTAGAATTGTCAGTGGCAGATGTTGTTCTTCATACTTCATGTTTGAACTTTTTGCTAAATGACATACATTGACATCCAGTCTCATTTCACTCAAGCACATGACATTTATATGGTAGTATATACAACTTGCTATCAGTGGAGATAAACATTACAACAAGTTTTGTTCATGGAGACCAAATATAAGTGTGTTGTATCTTGGTCACAGGTATCTGAGAAACTGCGGCTGGAAGCCGAACTGCAGAGACAAGAAGAACAACTGAGAGATCTACAGAAGAGATACGCTGTCAGTCAGGAGGTGGGGTATTGGTGTGAACTCACCTCAGTGTTTTTTCTCAGAAATTGTAGTGAATTTGAATCACATCTGATTAGGGGTGACTCAGTGGCTCTGTGGTATGGCATCTACTCATGGAGAAAACAGGCCGGGATCGACTCCAGGGTCCTGTACTGGGGGATGGAAAGATAAAAAAAACCTACATTTTTTCAGAGACTCAATAGCCCGCTGGCCTCCTGTGGGTAGGGGTAAGATATTTCGGAGGTCCCGTATGTACGTCATGCACGTTAAAGAACCCACGGCAGTTCAAAATTGATGAAAGAGTAGGCGGAGTGGTGTTATCCAGGCAAAATTTCCAAATTTCAACCAACAAAATTTCTCAGCAAAAATTCGAAACTTCTAAAAGCTGAGATAATCTTACTTCCTTCAAATTAGAAGACTTAAGAAAAACAAGACCAAGATATTAGATTGTTCCCGAAAGGAAAAATGTTGATATATAGTTAATTATTCTGAAAAGGAAAGTTAAAAAAAAAAAAAAGAAAAAGAAAACAGTGAGAAAAAAAGGAGATGAGAGTAGTAAGAATTCTAGCTCGAATGTTGTCCTGGCAGAAAACTGTCACAGATCACAAGTTGATGAAAAAGATCACTTGCTTTCAGTTTGTGATAACTTTGTCCTAAGTTTTGCCCTACTTTGACCTGTCTACGGCAGTGCATATTTATCACTCAAAGTTACCTTACTTCAGTATATGAACATGGCTGTTAGAAAGCAGAAATTGTTTGAAACACATAACACGTTTTTGAATGTTTCATAGTTCATCGTACAAAGTGATTATGACATTTTGTATTACCCTCTTGGGCAAAAAATATATGGGAGCAAGTGGAATGGAGGACATTTAGACCTGTAAATTTTGCTGATCACAATCACGGTTAAATGTAAGCTTCATAACAGGAGATACCTGCACATCAAAACGTCGTATCATTGGAGATGACCTCTATGACTCATGTACAACCAATTAAAATATTCTAAAGGAATTGGGCATTCATTGTACTTCATTCTGGTTGAGAATGTTGCAGAAATTCATTTCTACCTCAGTGATGCCCATGTCAAGCAGCAGCATATTTTTTTTTTTTGAGTTTGTTTTGTCCATATATTATGCATGACATTTGATTATGCTGTTTGTCAAATGTTTGGTATGTGTCAATATTTGTCAAATGTTTGTATGTGTCATTGTTTGTCAAATGTCATTGTTTGTATGTGTAAATGTATGTCAATTGTTTGTATGTGTCATTGTTCGTCAAATGTGTGTATGTGTCAATGTATGGCAAATGCTTGTATGTGTCAATGTATCATCTTTATATTTTGTCTTGTTAGCTATCAACAAGTTTTCTTGTTGAGGACAGGTAACATTTATTTATTTATGTTTTTTTTGTCTTATTCTATCTTTTGTCATACATTTGCCGCATATAGAGAAAAGATTTCCAGTATATTCTGGTGTGGTACAAAAGTAGGTTGACAGTTTGTAGTAAAAACATTTATTTCATGTCATTCTGACATGGTGGCTATTATTGAGGCACATGAATCAACAGCGGTCAGCAGTTTGTGGCAGTGACTTCAGAACAAAAGCAATTCATAATAGAAACTTACATTGTTTTATGATCGAGATAACCTCCATCAGGAGGTTGAAAGATGCATATAGGACGTATTGTTTTATGTGACAGTTTATCAATTTTAAGTGTTTTAGTCCTGACAGTCTATTTGTGCGTCACCCGGAATATCAGTGTCAACATTCTCCTACGAGCTATCTCATAAAGATGTAGTCTTTGAATATCATGTCACTTTTACCTGTTTGGTTCCCAGAACCTGAGTGGCAAGCTGGATGACTCTCATGACTCTATCAAGTCCAGCAGTGCCTACTCAGAGAATGAGGACTCCAAGTTTGACAACAGCTCGGCCAGCGAGACTATGGAGGTGGGCAGTCAGTCAGGTGAGCATGCACTGCTGAAGGAAATTCTGACAGGCCTTCATTTAATCTAATCACATAATGCAGCTTGATTACACACTAGGACTACTGTAGGCACCTCTTGTATTCTTATGGAATTACCAATTTGGTTGGTATAGAGGCTGGGGCTGTAGCCATAGTAAAGATAACTCGCAGATTCAAAGCAGTTTGTATGTTATACTATTGTCGAATATTATATTCAACTTCTGAGATATTATATGTCTTGCGACCAGGGCAAATGAGTCAGAAGTCGCCCCGGTCAACGAAGATATACAGCTGTTGTTTTTGGTCGTTTTTAACTACTTTCCATCTAAGATACAAAAAAAAAATTTCTCACAAAACGTCCATTTAACCTTTTTTAATCTGAATAAAAAAAAAATGTTTTGGCATCATTGTCGGAAAATAGTGAAAAACGGTAAAAAATTAGCTGTAACTTGAACTCACCGTTTGCCCTGGGCGCAAGACATATACTTCTGTCTGTCAGTGCTGCCTTTATGGGTTTAGAAAATACAAAGAAAGACCCTGAGATTCTAATGAGACATTGTCTGTGTGTTGAAACAGGATCGGAGTCAGAAAGGTCCACACCAGAGAGTTCCAAACGAGGTGCTGATGGGAGCACAGATGAAGGTAGAAGCTGTTTTCTATATCATTAGTATACCTATTCTAGTGCAGAATATTGTAGTTTTCGTCAGAGAGACATCACGTTTTTGTACTTTGTGATTATTTGAAATATGTGGTTTGAAGCGGGGGAGGGAGGGAATTTGTATGTGGGGGGAATGTAAAAACATGGCTGTGGCTCAAGAGAAGGCTACAAGACAATTTCCTTGTTAATTCCCTGAATTGATCATTTCACTCCTAGGAGCCTTGTATGGCAATCCTGTTGCTTCCTCTGATTTTCAACTTTAGAAAACTACATCCTTATCCTGAAAGATAAGGCACCGTCTATTTGGGCCTATTGGCCCAGCTAGACTTGGAGTCTATTTGGGCCTATTGATGCATATCTCTCTCCCTGTCCGTGTGTAAGAAAGTTATTGTATCCAGTTTTGTAACTTGGGGGGGGGCTGTGACCCCCCCCCAAAAAAAAAAAAAAAAACAAACAGAACTCCAATAC
>JBCAUA010060049.1:0-11339 GCA_038406235.1 Peronia verruculata
CCGATGCAGAACCCGCGAGTCGATCCCGACCGCTCCATAAGCAGACGCCATACCGATTGAGCCACTGCGTCCCCCCGTATGCAGGTGGGAGCAGGGCACTTACTTATATACCCCGGGCACCCTAAGGGGAAGAAAGTAAGAAAGAACGAATCAAAGAGTTTTCTCATCTGATAGTGTTCTGGTCGTGTTCAGAAAGAACACGAGGCTTCACAGTCTATTTGTCGCTCTATCATGACATCCACACAATGCAGTGACAGGAACATAAGAAAGTTTATCTTCGAGAGATCGATAAGGACAGAAGAAAGTAGAGGTAAGAGTATTTGGACAGTATCTAATACTGTAGCCACACACACGAGTTGCCGTGTACCTTAAGTCCACTGTCGCTTCCTGTACGTCGTAGAGTACACAGTCAAATTCCCCCACCAATGTCCGTGTGTTCAGCATTGTGCCAGTTTGAAAATCGTTCTGTTTGCTATAAGGAACAGCTGATCTGATCTGACAGAACAGACTGCCTGAGCTTTAACCCTAAAACTCTCAGTAATACGTGCACGGAATGTGAGGGGTTCCAAAAACAAACAAACAAACAACGAAACAAACAACTTATCGTGTCATTGCTCCGCGATAATTCCACAACAGGAATTCCATTTCTGAACATGAATGACAGCTATCAGACAGTTCATTTAAATAGAAAAGAAGGCCTATAATATTATGTATCAATTTCACGAATCATGCTGGCTTTCCGGCGTGTGCCATAACAGTTTTTTTTTTTTTTTGGGGGGGGGGGTTCTCCTATTATACAATCTTCAAAATTGTTCACAGCGCAGAGAGTGACGATATGACCTTAGTGACATTATATGACATTAACACTGATATATTATGAGAGCCACTTCATTATGTTGGCTGTTGTTCAGACAGGAATTTGAAAAAGAAGAAGAAGAAGAAGAAGAAGGAGCAGCAGCAGCAGCAGAGGAAGAAGAAAAAGAAGAAGAAGAAGAGGAAGAAGAAGATGAAGGAGAAGAAAAAGAAGAAGAAGAAGAAGAAGAAGAAGGAAGAAGAAGATGAAGATGAAGAAGAAGAAGACGAAGAAGAGGAAGATGAAGAAGAAGAAGAAGAACATGTTTGACCAAGTCGACCCCATGGTATTGCCAGGGTTAACTCAGATATGGCCGTACCTGGGAGACGAGGCCACACTTGGGTATTTCACACTGTTGACAACAGGTCGCAATGTCAACACAAGACCTCGCTTGTAGGGATCATTTCCTTCGATCTGCATTCAATCAATAATTCTTTACTAACAGTTCACGCCTGGCTTGGCTAGCGGCGCCCGGCTCCCTGCGGCACCTCCCAACACACACAAGGCCTTGTGGTAGTGACTTAACATTGGCTCCAACACAGCCCGATGTCACAAGCGCTCTTGAATGAGTGGGCGGTACAGACAAAGCATACAGACAGACAGAAAAACAGTCTGACACACCCTATCTGTGATTCAAACGGAGGACAACAGAATGTGTAACGTCATCGTTGTAAAGTTTTCACTGTGTGTTATGGCTGTGTTAATCTTGGTCTCGAAGTCATTTTAGTGAGGAATTCGCTAAGGCTACACCAACAACGTTAAAAATCAATTGCATTTCATCGCTTTTTTTTCCCTACTGTATTAACCTCTCTGTGTTCTATGGCAGATAAACAACTTTTTTTGATGAACGAGTTAAAGAGAAAAAGAGTGTATACAGATGTTTGTCCTTTTGAAGATATCCTCTGTTTTAGCGATGTTCTAGTGGTCAGAAGTCAGGTTTAGTTTGTCTGATTTATCAAAGACATTGTGATAAAGATAACAGACTACGTGCTTCATACTGCTGAAAGGCACATTGTGTAATACTTGTTAACATGCTTTTTGTCTAGACATGTAGGAATGTTATCTTTGAACCTGATAAACTGGACTGATTTGTTCCATGAGTTATTTAGTGAGTCGCGTGTTGCATGATTGCAAACTGGTCGCTGGTGGAAATGTGCGATTAGTGGTGACAGTAGTGTTTTTTGATTTGATGCTAGATCTATAGGCCGAGCAGATATTTTGATCTTAATGTGAAGTTCGTTAGATGGCCAACAATCTTTATATCAATTGGACCGCATCAGCTTTTTCTATTGTGTTTGTCTTTACAGCTAGAAAACAGATAAATACATGAAATACATACGTAAAATTCTGATCAAGGTATATATGGATAAAATGTGGCCTAGAACGGACGATGCGATTATACGTTATGAAGGATATCAAGTGTGAATGTAAATTTGAGTAAACAACTATTGTATATCAAACCGAAAAAGATGGCTGTAAGCAAGTTCGCAGCGTCCCGTGGGGATCATCGCATGCTTATCAACCTGTCTGTTACGAAGTGTTGTTAGAATTTGTCATAAGGACCAGCCTGGCGTAGCAAAAGCTCAGGATGGCCTGAGGCTTCGTTTTGTTAAATACATGTAGGTCCCTCAGACAGCAACTCGAGAAATAGACTTCTGGAGCGTCTCTGAAATCGGCGCAGTCGATCAGTATGCGTGCGACTGTCAGTTGATAGTGAGGCAGACAGTGTACAAATGTCTACTCTGTCAACAAAGTTTTTGTTTTTTCGTAGTAATGCCTTTTCAGTAGTTGTTTATCTGATGTTTCAGTGCATTTTGATGATAATAACTTAACAATTAACTTTGCTTTCTATGAATTAAGAAACACATTGTGTTGATACTACTTTTGTCTCTGTCATGACCTATAATACTGTTCTCACAGAGACACTGATAGACATCTAGCACATTGCATGTCCTTCATAATCAGTCGTGTATTGCATTTGCTGAATGATTCGTACTGGGCATTGTATGTTGTAGGTCCTTGATTATGCTGGGGCAGGTGTGAATGAAACATAATACATGTGTCCTAAGACTCTCCTGGTGATTCTGAGTAACGGAATTACTGGCTGATTCGACGCTGTATTGAACAGGACTGGTCTTGCCATCAAGCCCCTCATATTACCCCTTGCTTGTGAATAACAATGGCGCTGATGTAGATTAGCATAAGCCAGAGGGAAAAAGTCAAGAATCCGAGGTATAGTTTGCAAGCTAGCGACAGAGAACAGTATGCTTTGCAAGTTAGGGGCAGAGAACAATACGTCCAGTTAGCCCTAACATCGGAGGAGAGAAATATTCTGTGACCTCTTTGGAAAATTTATTGTGTAGTTGGAAGATTTATCTATAAGGTTAAGAATGCGGACGATTTTCAGGATAAGATAAGACTTAGTATTAAGATCTGAAATAAAACATTTATCCTGTGCTACTTAAAAACAAAAAGGCTTATGAAGAAGTCAGTAGTATAGCAGCAGGGCTTAATTATAGCTTAACCCCACTAGTGTCGAGGGGCCGATGCGATAAATGGTTTGATTATTTTTACCTTGCTCTATGGACTGATTTCCCTGTAGCAAATCTTTAGCAAACATTGATTCATTCTAACTATCCTATAAACGTAAACTGTTGTCTCTTCATCGTGCATTAATGCGTCATAGAAACCTTGACATGTCATTGCAGTTTCTTTTGACATTTCCAGGGTTAAGCACTAGCTAGAAAAAAAAAAAAAAAAATGATAAAGTGTAATGAAAACCGCAGTGCAGTTGACCGTAAAGTAAAACCCAAGAGGTGGGTCCTTACCCAAATAGAACTGAGGGATGGGTGTGTGGGTCAGAGGTCTGATAAGACGCAGGAAAGAGGAATCTGCCATTCAACGGAAGAATGTCTTATCCAAAAAAATAAAAAAGGACAAAATTACTTGGTTACCGCTTGTTCTGAGTTGCCCTTGTTGTTTGTTACTCTCTCAGTCCCCCAGTGCTGGTGACCATTTGGGGAGGGCTGGGAAGGGAGGGGGGAGGGGGTCTTCATTCAACTGTCTGTAATCATAAGCTTACATCAGCGTCTCCCATAGACTTGTAGACTTTTGAAAGTGTGTGGAAAAGTTTCCGTTTGTATAAGGAAGAGAACACGTAAATTTCTGGAAATTTACAAAACAAACAAACAAACAAACAAACAAACAAACAACAACAACAACCACCACCACAACAACAACAACAACAACAACAACAAAGGCTGATATTTGCTGGTCCAGATTTTACCCTTTTTATTTGGAGAAAAGAATATACACTGGACAGTTGTCAGCATTCAACGAAGAGTTTTAGGTTTCCTATTTTTTGGTCTTGGGCGTCCTTATAAAGTACTAGTGAACTTTTTTCACACTACAAGACCATCCAGCTGTCTACTGTTTGTGGTGGAGAATGGAGTCAGATAAGAAAACACGCCATTTCTAATATGTGGTGCCGGCCACACTATCTGGTCAGTACAATACCGTTAGAGTGAGTGGCCTTTAGAATATTAAAGTTTAAGTAAATTTAGGTGATCAGGCTGTCTCATAAGCTAAATACCTGTATTGTTAGCGGTAACCCCTGCCAAACGCGAACTGACGACCTCTGACTTTGGCAAGAGGATCGATCGAGTAAACTCTAGAGCAAACAGGGATAACGTGCTGTCCCATGGTCATGATCTAGCGGACATTTGCAGGGCGTCAGTGGACTCCCGACTGTTTATGATCGGTGTGTGTGTGTGTGTGTGTGTGTGTGCGGGTGTGCGGGTGTGCGGGTGTGGGTGCGGGCGCGTTCAGGTGTGTTGAAAACTTTGCACAATATTACTGAGCTTATAAACCGTGTAGATAGATCTAGAACTGTAGACTGGCATGGGTTCTTTGCTCTGTAGACTATGAAGTTTAATAGAGGTTGCCATAGTGGGGAGAGAGAGAGAGGGAGAAAGAGAGAGAGAGAGAGAGAGAGAATAAAATTATGCCGAATTTCCTGTGCGGTTAAATTTCAATTCAATACGTATTGAAAAAAGTTGAATGTGACATGGATTTCCAATACAACCTCGCATAGAACTGCCCAAGTTGAATGAACTTTCCAAATGTCTTACATGATTGCTTTCACTGCAGATTTTGCTAGGCGTTGAAAAATATTGATCTATCATTACCGAGAAGGGCTAGTCTGTTTTGAATCTAGACACTCTTTAAGTTTTATTTACTTTTCTAAACGCAATGTGCTCTGTTCAACCATTGCACCTTGTCTACTTTGAAATAGTTGAATAATGTGCAATGTTTTTCATGCAAATCTTCGAGCTTTTATCGGATTTCAAGTTGGACTCTGGTTTTTTATTGTTGTATGTAATGCGATTATGTTAACTCTTTCAGGCAGTGTCGTATTCAGGCGGCGGGATTAGGTGCAGTTTCATTTCTCTTCTCGGCCTCATGTTTTATGTACACGCTCTAACATCATTTCGTAACTGATACCTTGATGAGCATGCGTTCATCTCCATGGGACGCCTCAAAACGACTTACATTCATCTTTTAGTTTGGTTTACAATATTTTGATAATTTACATACACATTTTGATATCTCCTTATAACTCATAAACGCGTTGTCCGTTCAGGGCTACATTTTTATGTACATACCTCCGTGGGAGATTTTAAATATAGCCCTGTACGACTGAAAGTGTATGGAAAAGCGTTTGGACCTCGATGTTGATATTATGGATGACTGAACTGAATGTTACTCAAAGAAAAAACTTTTTTTGAACGTGTGAGACTATCGAACGAGCAATTCGGATCAAGCAGCCTCGCTAGTTCATTATTTAGTCATTATCGCATATTTAGAATTACGTCAAAGTTATTAGACCTTTTTCGGGTTTTTGTACATAGAAACACAGATCCATATATGCAGCAATGCTATGTGCCAAATTTCAGATGGATCCATTCAGTAGTTTTCCAGTCTATAAGCCTACTGTGGGTTTTCTTGCAATTTTATAATACAGATATCTTGTTCAGAATTTTACTGTGTAAATGTACCAACCGTGGTTGGCACAATATGGCCTTTATTGTGCTGATGTGCCGTTATATCCCAACACAAACAAACAAACAGCGTTATGTCGTTTTAGGACCAGTAACACATGGTGAAGTAATATTAGAAAATCCGTTATAGCCGATACATTCATAAGAATATTCGTTAAGTTTAAGTTGCCGCTGTGCATTCGTGTAAGGTTTTCCATAACTTTAGGACAACATCTGCTGTATGTATGGAACATTGTGAACGCTAACTTGGAAGTTCAGCACATCTGATCCCTTTTACAGTGTACGGAATAGTTAGATGTGATCTTTGTTTCAGAACACAGATGGTACGGCCCTTTGTTTTCGTCAAGAGAACTTTGATGGAAATATTAACTGAAAAGGACTTTGTGAATCTTGAAAACTATGATGACTGCGGTTTGCCGAACCCTAAGAAGCTGTCGGGAGCAGAAAGCAGAATAGAACGCTCCTAGGCCTTCTATGACATAGGTAGAAGTCACAGGGACAGGGGAAGGAGTGGAGGACTATCGTTTATTCTGACTATATTCAGTGGATTAACCGTTGGTGGCCAGGCTGTTCATCAAGTAGCCGGCGTCAGAATCTGGTTGGTCTAACCTCTCTGTCTGTGGCCAGCAAGGCAAAGTTTGGCATATCCCACAGAGCCGCATTGGTGCAAGGAAAGCTTCGAATCTCTGTCTCAGGATGAAAGTGGTCAATGACGTCATGGCTCAGTTTGAAAAGGTGAGGAAAATGGTCTCCATCGGTGTTGTTGTTGTTGTTATAGTTGTGATGGAATTTAACGACACATCAGCATGATTACGACTATATTGTGTCAAACGCGGTAAGATATATCTACCCGTCAAGATGATGAGAGGGAAGAAAGCGGGACAGAAGACAGGAGCTAGAAGAAAGAGAGAGAGAGAGAGAGAGAGAGAGAGAGAGGGAGAGAGAGAGAGATGTCTCTCCTGGAATGTCGAGGATGGCACTGCATGGGAGACACCCCATCGATGGTGGGCTTACACCGCCTGCAGGTGGGAGCAGAGAACCTACATATACATGCCGGGCCCCCGCGGGGGCTCATGGCTCTCTGTCAGGTTGACGTAAAATGACTTGGCATCTCTCTCTCTCTGTCCTCCACTCTTCTGGTGTATTCCTCCATAGATAAATCCCTAGTTCTTGATGTCAGCCGTCCACATTTTTCTCTGTCTTCCTCTCGCTCGTTTTCCCTCGATCTTCCTTTCCAGTATATCCTTACAGATGATGTTGTGTCGTTTGATGTGACTAAAATATTGCAATTCTTTTTTGTTTAATTGTTGTCCGTAGTGTAGGTTTGACCTTTAGCTTGGTACAGACATCCTTTCTTGGTCTTTCTTTCTGTCCACCTAACCCTTCATCTGAATGTTCATATTTCAAAGGCAAGATTTCTACATCTTGCATAACTGCGGGCCTCGCCGGGAAAAGTTTCCCTTCCCGTACGTTGCCTGAATATTGTCGTCTTCCAATGTTTCCTGAATATTGTCTTTCTCTGGGGTTTCCAAATGCTACCCTCTTTCTGAGTTTCTTGAATGTTACTTTTCTCTAGTGTTTCTTGAGAGTTGCTTTTATTCTGTTTCAATGTTTTCTGAAAATTGAACTGCTCTTGTGTTTCCTGAATTTGTCCTTGCGTTTTTGTTTCCTGAATCTGCTCGCCAGCTGTTGTTTCCCAATTGTTGCCGTACTGAAATCTTTCTTGGATATTGCTTTCCTCTTAGCTCCTTTTAGCGTGTTAGCTCAGTGATTTGTACTGCGGCCTTTGGAAGCAGAGGTCGGTGGTTCGAATCGCAACGGTTGCATGTTGTATCCTTAGGAAAGATACTTACACACACAATTTTCCTCAGCCCACCCATCTGTAAAACGGGTACCTGTATGTATATCGGGGAAAGTACAGTGGCGCTGCGTTGCGGCGACGCGGTCTGATATGGCCAAGACAATTTTCCCTGTTGGGGGTCAAGGGATGGTACTTTTAACTTTTTTTTTTTTTTTTACTTTAACCTACCTGCCTCTAACTCCAATATTATCTACTGAAACATACTGGGTTACTTGTGTCATGAGCAAGTCAACATTTTTTTTTTCAAAACTACGAGGGGATCATCATATCTGCCTTCGCTCCAATGCTATGTATTGACACGTATTAAGTTACTTATTTCGTAATCTAGTCTAAAACGTTTATTTCCGGAACTGTGCGACTGTCACCCAACCTGCCTCTAACTCCAATATTGTTTACTGAAACATACTGGATTACTTGTGGCATGATCAAGTCAACACTTTTTTTTTTTTTTCAAAACTACGGGAGGATCATCATTATCTGCCTTCGCTCCAATGCTATGTATTGACAAGTGTTAGGTTACTTATTTCGTAATCTAGTCTAAAACGTTAGTTTCCAGAACTTTGCGCTTGCCACCTTATCTACTCCAGTGTAATCTACTGACATCTGCTTAATTACCTTTGTTCGTGATCGAGCCTAAAACGTTCGTTTTCGAAATTTGTATTACTGTTACCATATTATCAACCTTCACTCCAAAATGATATCTGATACGCGTTGGGTTAATATGATCTGTTGACACATATTGGGTTAATATGGGCCAAATTATTCCAGAACCAGAACTCTTGCAGAGATTCTCGGTCCTAATAAAATGGGACCTTTGTTCCCTTTTTTCTTCCTCTTTGTCTGTTTGTGAGTCTTCTTCTTCCTCCTTTCCTTTTTCTTTTCTTTTCTTTTTTTTTTTTTTCCCTTCCCTGGGCTCACGTAGCCAGTTACAATATGGGATACCCGTAAGAAAAAAAAAAAAAGGGCCCAAAGTTCGTTTGCGATAAGAGATCACGGGTCCATCTGTTGCCATGTTCTCTCTGGCTGTGCAGAGGGGAAGCCTGGAGTGTGGGATATACTCACCCCAGGAACGTGCTAGCAGTGCGCAGCTCACGATGAGGTAGGGTATGAATGAAACTTGGCTTCTTGGGGAAAGAACAATGCGAAATTAATGGTTTTAGTGGTGGTCATGATCATGGTGATATCTTCGTTGTTACCCCGATGAAGAGCCAAACGAACTCAACATGTTTGTCATTCAAAATAATAATTTATCGATTTCCGTGGTATTTATTCGTCGTATTTCTTGTTTGAATATAGTATATATATGTATATGTATTTTTAAATGCATTTTTTAATAGCGTATTTGCAATCAATTTAAAGACTTGCATATCAAGACATTTATTATAATATAACAAATGAAAATAATGATGATGATGATTATCGTCAGGTTTTAACCCTCAGTGGACCTCAGGTTATCTGCAAATCGATCTCCATGCTCTCTTGGCCAATGCTTTCCTTTCGATTTCGTGCCAATCTAGCTGTGTATATTCTTGATAATTTCAGTCATAAGTATAGTAAAATTTAAAAGCCCAGGTGGTCCTACCGTCCTGCTTGCCTTATATTTCCCGTGACTGATGTACTGTAATAATGACCTGGTTTCAGTGATGGGTACTACAAAATTATAATAGCTCAGATCAAAAAGTGCCTTTCTCATAGTTCCGGTGAGTGGTAATACTAATACTCACATACAGATTCATTGATAAGTAAGAATTTCAGTGATACGCAAAAAAACAATATAATTATAGTTTCAATGATGGGTAACGTATATTTTGAACTTGCAAGCGGGCCTAATAATCAAATGTTTCGGCTATGCAGTTGCATTTTCCTGAAAAGCTTTACTGATAGGTATATTAAATTTTGCTAATATATCGCTGGATATGTAATCGGTTGCATTTTGAAAAATCTTCGGAAATAAATAAATAAGTAAATAAATGAATAAATAAATAAATAAATAAATAAATAAATAAATAAATAAATAAATAAATAAATAATAAATAAATAAATAAGAGTGATGTGTGTGGTGTCGTTGGTGTTGTGTTATCCCATATATTTCAAAAGTTTTACAGTATCATTATGTATAAAGTCAGTTCCATTATGTCATATGTAAGTGCAGGTAATATTATAATATCGTGTTGATTTGTAGAATTTTGCTAAGACTTTTGTCTAGGCCAAGGCTATTGCTGTCATGATCAAAATAGTCCCGGTTTTTTTCTATCAGGTGGTCCTGATATTGTAATGGTACTTGACTAGACCTTATATCATTTCATTCTAACTCCTATCCTAACTCGAAATCTAACATTCGTCATAATTCATCTGAAACCACTTGGTCGGGCGTGGAACTTTTTCCTTCTGGGGATCTAGAATTTAGATCTAGAATCTACAAGGTCTAATCCAGTGTCCCGAATCAGATCAAACGTAGTAATTTAATCGGTCGAAACCGAAAACCTGGCGACAATAGAGCACTATTCAGGGATGTCAAATTTCCTACTTTGTTAGGATTTCCCACTTTTTGGCTGTCAGTAATTCCTCTGTTGGTCCAAATCCGGTATTATTTACCACTGCACTTCAGTTTTACGTATTGCTAAAGAATATACCAGAAACTGTTCCTACTTTTCGCATCGAGATAACCTCCATCAGGAGGTTGAAAGACGTATATAGAACGTACTTTTCCTACTTTTTCCTACAGACAGATTGACATCCCTGACTATTTTACCATCTGGTCGCACTTGCCAGTGCGTTTTCTTTAACTTGTCGGTCCTTTGTCAGCATCAGCTGTGCTTGATCAGTGTCAGTAAGTCTGGTTTGACTTTGTGGTACAGGCTACAGCCAACAGATGCTGGCCTCGCTTGTTGTAGGGTGTTGATTCTCAGAAAATGCGACAGTCATCCGGGTAGAAACTTTTCGATTGTATTATTTCTGTCTGGTCTGGGTTTCACAAACAAAAATAAATAAATTTATGAATGAATAAATAAATAAAAAATGAATAGATGAACGAGTGAAAGAATGAATGAATGAATGAATGAATGAATGGATTGATGGGTGAACAAATAAATAAGTTATAAGTCAATAAGGAAATATACAAGTAAACAACTATACAAAGCAAACAATACTCTGTAGTTAGAATCTGGTTCAACTCACACAGTTTGTTATGAATACATGTAATATATTGCAGGATATCTTGCAGGATAATAAATGAAATATCAGAGCAGAACATACCTGCCTGCTCCCTGTCTGTTTTACATCAAGTGCGTTTTCTTCCACTGACACGGTGTAACACTAAATGTTTCTTGTTGGCTTGAGCAACACAGGGAATACCTGATTATAATTTTTTGCAGGGCAAAAGGTTTGTGTACGTAAAACAAGCAGGCCATGTGTATTACATAATCGTCGGGGAAAAGATAACGGCTGGCTGAAATTGTGGTTCTATGGTCAACTTTGACAGAGAGAGAGAGAGAGAGAGAGAGAGAGAGAGAGAGAGAGAGAGCGAGTGAGTGTGTGTGTGTGTGTGTGTGAGAGAGAGAGAGGG
>JBCAUA010060071.1:0-11337 GCA_038406235.1 Peronia verruculata
AAAATATGAGAAATATATCGGATATTTATAACAATAGCCAAATTAAGAAAAGGCCGCAAAATCTGTGAGCACCACGCATGCTGAGTTCAACAAGAGTCACACAATCTGAGTTTCGCTCACCGAAGGTTTGTGGTTATAATGTTGTTGCTGTTAAAACGATTTAATTCTAGGGCCACGATTGCCAGCCTTCAAATGAATCCGGTTACCTAGCCTGTTTTTTTGGGACACCTAGTACATGATAGACTGGCTAACAGGAGGAACTGACCACTATAATTGTTACTTCTCTGACAAGTAGATGTGACTCTATCATCCACTGCTGTCCTTTAATTCAATGGCATCTACGCACTATTAAATGCCCACTGTAATGTTCTTCTTTGCAACTTACCATGCAGTCTCTCTGCCAACACTCTGTTCAAAATTAATTGTTAGCAATAAAACAAAAAAAATAATTTCTGCCAACAATGACATGCTTATCAAGTGGTGCCGATCTTTTTTTTTTTAATCTGTCTTGTTCTAATGGGATTCGTGATATTTTTTCCTCTATACATATGTCCTGCAATCAGGGCATATGAGTTGGAAGTCGCGCGGGACAATGAAGACATATGGCCGTTTTTGGTTGTTTTTAACTACTTTCCAACTACGATGACTTGCGACTTATTTGCCCTGGGCACAAGACATATATGAGTGTGAACATATCTGGCAAGAAGTATACTGTGTCTCATCAGCGGTGAATGTAAATTCTTTTGAAGAGCTAATTCATCTTATTTTTTTCTTATCTCTTGCTTAACATCAACTCACATCGACATCGGCATCAGTAGCATTGGCATCCACCACCAGCAATCCGGCAGTCGATGTGCGGGGAATAGCTCGGTCATATGGTGTGTTGATGAAAATTGGCGGGTTGTTGTTTCTGAGCACACTGACGGTGACTGTACAGGACGGGTTGGCAAAGAGGGGGAACTGACTACTGTCGCTGGCTGAGATGATCACAGTGTAGAACGGTGTCGTCTCCAGGCGCAAATCTCTCTCCAAAACCACCTCACCTGTCTGTGGCAACACACGGAAGTTGCCGCTACGCAAGAAAAAAGGAAAAAAACAATAAGTAAAAAGTTAACCCTGTTAGTGTCAACAGATACCGCTGGAGTCAGAACAAGTATGAGCACAATGTAGGTGGACATTAACAGCTCCCACGTGATGTCCAAGGACTCCCTCATTTATTCAAATCTACACAGCTTATTTGTACTAAACACCAAACCCATCCAGACCAGACCAGCTTCATGACAATAGCTACGGTAAAGGCATTATAAACAGTGAAGACATAAAACTGTTTTAGTTAAAACGATTTAATTCTGGGACAAACAAATACATGAAAAGACCAAAGGGAGACCAGTCTCAGGAAGTTTCAACATTGAGTTACCTGCTCAAAGCCCCTTCTGAGTATACAATTCGTCCGGCATCTGTGTTTGGGTTATCAGCATCAGTTGCAGTACAGTCCTCAATGATGGAGCCAGGAGGCTGAGTCTCTGGGATCGTCACAGTCACAGATGTGATCGGGAAACTGACATGAACAAAAAAATGACATTTTCACAACCTCAGACTCAAGGAGATAGTTTCAAAAAACTGCTGCAGATACATAACAAAACAACAACAATAATAACAGTAATAATAATAATAATCAAGTGCATTGATACAGTGCCTACTCTCAGACAGTACAGGCTCCACGTGCTTTAGTCTTTTACTGCTCCACCGACAAACACCATCTCAGTTTCCCAGGTAAAAGAAAAAAAAAATCCCTATCAATCTATCAATAACAGTTACTGTGAATTTATTGTTTGCACTGTTTGCCCCATTATAACCAGGATTGAAGCAGGAAATGTACGTAAATTGTCTTTCTGAAATACAAAATGACAGGAGCATTAGGATTCAAGCCGGGACCCTGGGACCCAGAATCTCCGGCTATCAATATTACTGCTTTTCAAGGTAGGCACTGTTACACATGTGTCGTTGCTTCAGTTCTGACACCAGTACTACCACTTATCTCCATCACCTGAGTGGTGTTTGGTACAATGATAACAGCAAGAAGATACCACAGCCATTGTGTGAAAAGATATGAATACAAGATTCTTGCACATAAAATGAGATGCTACAAAGAAAAACCCATGCCATAAACTACAGAAAATATGTAACAAATCAAAGTTTCCACACAAGAAGACCCAAAAAGCTAAAAAAAACTGCATGAATATCTTCACACTGTGGTGAAGAAACAAAAATTGGGAGGTTAGGTCATGTCTCTCTTCATTGCTAGACCTTGCAAAAAAAACATTTTACGCAGCACCGACAGAGACAGCCAAAAACAGATAAGACAAAGGTAGAGATGGACAGACAAAATCCAAGAAAGGTCAGGAATAAGATTGGCCGATTCTCACAGAGAAATACAAGACACAGAGGGCTGGAGGGGGAGCGCGCTTTTCTTCAGAGATGTTTCTATGACATCGGCAAAAGGTAATGGATAGGTGACATGGAAGTGAAGGTGAAGATATATTACCGTGGGCTGTTGGTGTTTCGGTTGACGTTGATGGTGATAAGTTCCACGTCATACAAGGGCGGCGATCCATTATCCTCCACGTAAGCGTACAGCTGGAGAGAAACAAGCAGACATGCTGTATTGTACAAAATCTATGCTTTAAGGCAAATTTGTATGCAAAATGCACAGTGAAAATGTCATGTCTCGTGCCCAGGGCAAATGAGTCAGAAGTCGATAGGGGAGATTTCAAGTTACGCCCGTTTTCAACTATCTTCTGACTACGATATCAAAATTTTTTTTATTTGTAGTCCACAAAACGAAAATTCAATCTTATCTATCTTGAAACGAAAAACTTCGTATCTGAGCTGGAAAATAGTTAAAAATGGCTGTAACTTGCGATCGCCCAGAGCGACTTGCGGATCTTTTGCTCTGAGTGCAAGACATATAAAAAAGCATTGGTTCAGTTCAGATAAATTATGCATACAAAACTGCAACTGCTGAGTATCCTAACCAATCATTGACAACTACTTCCACTGCTTGTTAGACAAATGACTGGGACAGACTGCATCAAGATCTGTCCCGCTATGTTCTAAAAGCAACTGTGAAAAACTCTATGGAACATGCAATACTTGATATTTATAAAATCCACAATTACATAATATTTTTCCTAACCACTCAATATTTATGATAACAAAATATTGATGTCATGGTGCTAAGTAAGGATAAGATGAGAAATGACAGAGATCTGCTATTTTCAAGACAATGATATTTGAAAACTGAAGTTCCTGAACTGTAACAATGTGTCAGGGAAAACAAGTTTGTTTTCTTCAACTTTGATCCTTAACTTGCAAGAAAAGAAGCTAGACTGTTTTTGGTCTGTAAAGTGTCCAACCACCACAGACCTGGCCAACACAGGGTTAACTTACCCGATACACCTCCTCATTGTCATTGTTGATGACAGCAGCATTTGGGACTCGGAGGTTCACGCTGGTACCGTCTGGTTGTGGCTCAAGAGTGAAGAGAGTGGGCGTGGTGCCATAGTTCAGGGCCACAAATCTCAGCTGGTTGAATGGGGGCTGGAACAGACAATCACAGTGATAACATTAACACTTTCCCGGCTCACTCTGTCACATTAACCCATTTGAAGCTAGAACAACATCATATAGGGCACTTTCAGAGCAGTCAGGCTCACTTCAGAAAAACAAAAATCATAAAAATAAACCCATTTTTTTATTCCAATATTTACCCCATTATTTATGAATCAATTTCAGACACAACTGTGGAGTAACCTTTGTTGCCTGTGAACTAAAAAAAGCCAATGTCTGCCCCATATTTATGGCTTGAATAGACCCACAATTTTGGAGTACCCCTCCGTGCCTGTTAATTAATAACTAAAAAAAGCCGGTGAGTACCCCATTATTGAACTAGATTTCTATGCAGGTTTGCTAAAAAGAGTCGATATCTGCCCCACTATTTATGACTTGATTACATCAACAAGTGTCTAGAATACCAGAATGAGTCCATTGAGAGGGTAAAAATCACGGGTGAAAGTTCGCAAAAAGCAGTTGGCCTGAAACTTTACGGCCCCAACTCCAAAAGTCTGCAAGCATGAAACCAAAATGTCGGCAAGCCTGAAAGCTGTAAAATATGTCATATAATGCGATTAAGAGAGTAAATAATAGCAGGAGAAGGAAAAACCAGAATATTCTGCAACATTTTGCGGCCATCACATATTTTTCTTCTCTTCAATAAGCCGGCTAGATTGTTAAGTTAACTTCACCGGTTCTATCCGGCGAACTTTCACCCATGGTAAAAATCCTTGACTGCTGTGGTAACTTACATTATCAACATCTCTCGCCGTGAAACTCTCCAGAACCTGGCCGTCAGTGAGTGGTAGGTTGATCCGTACGTTGTAGGGTGTGTTCAGCCATACTGGGCCGTTCAAATTGCGGAGTGGTGTGATGGTCACGGGGAATGGGTTCGACTGCCTGGCCGGAGTGCCTCTATCCCGAGCAATCAGCGACAGCTATAACAAATAAACATGGAATTTTATGTATTTATCAGTTCAGACTTTGTCTATACATTTGTCAGTTTAGACATTACTTCAGCATGTATCAATATATAAGCTTTCCTTACATATTCATCAATTTAGACTTTGCACACACATTTGTCAATATAGACTTTGTGCTCATATTTGTCAAAGTAGACTAAGGCTATGTATTATCAATTAAGATTTTGCCTACACAACTGTTAATTTTGACTTTGCCAAAATAATTGTTAATTTAGACTTTGCGCACAAAGTCAATTTAAAGATTTGCCTTGCACATAAAAGTGAATGGGCTAAAAACCATCTTGTCAAAGAGACAGACAAGAAATCATTAATTCTAAGGATGCAATAAAAAAAAAATTTCTCATACCTATCACAAAATGTCGGTAATTCTGATTTTATTTGTGGGAAAAAAATACGAAAAGAATAAAACAACGGCGACGTCAATGAAATATATGAGATTGTGACGTAAGATTATGGGTTTTGGTTTCCTGATCATGCCCATCACGAATGACATTTCAATTGATATTTTCTTTTATCTATTTACAGAAGGAAAATATGACACAAGACACAATGAAATCAGGCGCTCGTCAAATTTTGAGCATATGGAGTTATTGGTATCACTGTGAAGATTATTTATTTCCCTTTCAGTGTGTGTGTGAAGAAATGATTGTTCTACCTTAAGTAGAAGTTGAGATATTGGCAACTAAAGACTATGGGGGGTGACCTGTTGTTGCAGCCAAATTTATTGAGAAAATTGTCAATCACTTTGTAAATTCTTATTAATCTTTGTTAGGCCATGCCACTAAATTACAATTTTTGGCCTTTTACTCTATCTGTTTCAGTATATTGAACGCCGAAATGCATTTCTAGATTGATATAGAACAGATTGATTTAAAAAAAAAAAGCATTAAAACTTCGCTCACTGTTGAAAAACATGTGATTTCTCTGGTTGTCTCAGTTTGACGAACGCCTAATTTCATCGTATCGCATCACAAATATATATGTTTTGAACTTATATGACAATCAAGATCAAAGAACATATATTACGTTCTCTCTATGTCTGTCAGCCTCCTGCGGATGGTAATCTCATAACAGATGTAAAAAAAAAACAAAAAAAAACAAGTGCCAGATATAGATAAGGCCTTACCTGGTAAACTGATGGTTGTGGATTTGCTGGGTCCTGATAGACCGGAGTTTTCACGGAGATGACACCAGTGGAAGAGTCCACTTGGAAGTATATGCTGGGGGTGGCTAGGAGGTAGTCAATCTCATTGTTTGGACTCTGCAAAAATAATACGATAACAGCGGTGATGACTTTGCCATAACATAATTTATAAGCATCTGTTTGTCTACATGCATGTGGGTGTGAATGAATTAATATATATATTGCACGTATTCTGTGTCTTATCAACTGTATGTCAATGGAATTTCTATTTGAGGCCAGACAAACTTTAACTTATCTTATCTCATCTTATCTTATCTTATTTGATATTCAAGTCGTACATTATAAAATCAAATAGATCTATACATGAAACAAAAGCCATGTAGAGAACAATTGGTGTAAATGCTCGAGATGTTAACCACTAACAATATTCCCATATCAAGCAATTAATCAACAGAGAGTCTAAAAAGTAAATACGATTCATAAAAAAAAAAAAATTTATACAATGAATATATTCAATTAATATATACAATTAACATCCTTTCATTTGATGAACTGAAGAAAACAAACAAAGTGATATGGCTTCCCAGCAAAATGAAATGTGGCTGGAACTGCTGAAATGGTCAAGAACATATTGCCAGTTTGGTTAAAGTGCCATGTTTTCTTAATCTAATTAGTATTCAGTGATGCTAATGAGATTTGTCACTATCATCAACAGGATCACAAAGCTAGAGATAAATACTTCTATCAACAAACTCTTAGTCTGTAGGTTTTTATCTAAAACGCACGATGGAAAGTGAAATTCATCAAAGGCCTAAACTGAGAAGGATTCTCTTAATCCCAATTTGGTGTGCACAGGAATCAAAAATGAAAACTTCCTTACCGTTCTGTCAGTATCCTGAGCGGTAACTCGAAGGATGGAATAGCCCGGGGCAGCGTTTTCTGGGACCGTTCCACTGTTGGGGGAGCCAATCAGGAATGACGGGGTTTGCAAGTTGCGGGTGATCTCTATGAAGACTAGAGCATGGCCTCGTCTTGGGATAGGACCGTCATCAATGGCAACAACCCGCAGCTTTATAGACAAGAGAAATGTACAAATTGTAAATTGTAAACAATTTCAGATAAAAAAAAAAGAAAATTTTTTTTTTTTTGACAAAGAACGTATCAAATATATGTTAGATGGTCTTGATTAACTTGGCGTTACTGATGATGTGTTCACTATATGTCATGTCTATGTTCTGGAATGTTGTAATATTGATGCCTAGAATATGACGATGTTTGTGGTTCTCTATGCCTGTGTACTAAGCCATAATTAGAACAATGTTTGTGTCACTGTCTGGAATGGTCCCAGCACAATAACTCGGGTTAACTGGTCAGCTTTGAGTTTCTGAGTGACGACTCTATGCTTGATGAATACTTGTTGATTCACAACATATGAGACACAAGACAACACTACATAACAAAGACAACATCGCAGAATACACAGAGAAGTTGTGAAGCTGATCTTACCGTGAATAAGCTCTGTCCTATGCCTGTCAGGTCAGCTGTCACGGAGATGACACCATTCGTAGGGTTGATGTCAAAAAAGCTTGGAGCCAGCTGATCTCCCTCGACAAAGTACTGCAGGTTGTTGAACTGGAAAACAGAATCGGACAAAGTTAAATATTTCTCTTGGTTGGATAATAAAAGAAAGTTAAATATTTCTCTTGGTTGGATAATCAAAGAAAGTTAAATATTTCTCTTGGTTGGATAATCAAAGAAAGTTAAATATTTCTCTTGGTTGGCTAATCAAAGAAAGTTAAATATTTTCTTGGTTGAAGATGAGCACGGCTTACAGGCCAGATAATGATGCTTATTATCTCACTGTCTGCTAGTATCACACTGATGATATAAGACTGGCAAAAATTAGCTAAAACAAATGAGATATCTTTAATGCCAACGTCTAGAAAAGCTTCCACATAAAAAAAAGAGAGATCATTTAGAATAAATCAAGAGGTCAATAAGCAAAATTCTTGAGCTGTATCATGGGGAAGGGATGACCAGAAACGCTGATAAGAGCTGGAACGTTGAATTGAAACAGCAATTGATTCAGGGCAAAACTAGATTGGTATACAAAAGATTTCCGTAGCAAAACAAATAATAATAATAATAATAATAACAGGATGAATAATATATGTCTCACACCCTGGATAAATGAGCTGGAAGTCGATCGCAGAGATTTCAAGTTACAGCTGAACTTAACCGTTTTCTGACAGAAATACCAAATTTTAACATTTTTCTTTTCCATAAAATGAATACTCAATTTTTCTAGCCTGAAAAGAAAAATTTGGTATCCCAGTCAGAAAATAGTTAAGAAATGACCGTAACTCACAATCGCTCAGGGCGACTTCAGACTCATTTGCTCTGGATGTAAGTCATAAATAAACTGCATGCATAGAGCCTCATTTCCCGCAAGAAGTCTGAGAATTTTACATTGACAGAAAAAAAAACATATGCACCATCATAACCAAGCACACATTCATCTTTACGTTTACTTTTCACTTAAAAAGGCATTCCTCTGGCAGCCACATACTTAACGACTGTTTTTTTTGTTAGCAGGCATTTCCAATTTCAGCATTATAAATAACTATTTTTCAGACAGCAAAATAAACGATATGTAGAAGTTTTCATGCAAAATTTTTCTAAGTTTGGTATTGCCCTGAAATTTAGGAAATTTTGCAGTTTGGAACGATTTAGTCCGACTGTCTGATGTGATACAATAACCACAAGAGCAGTATGGGGACTACAGTTGTCAACATTCTATGCGGAAGAGCACTACCTAGGGATGATGCTTGAATTCGGATGATGGTTCTACATATATCAATGGCTGATACACTTTTGACTTACCTCGGCATCATTGTCCCGAGCTGTGACCTGAATGATAGACTGGCTGATTGGAGTTGTCTCCTCTATCACCACACGGTATGTCTCGTTGAAGAAAATAGGGTCAAACTCATTGCGGTAAACATCGACTGTCACGTTGGCCTGCTGAGCGGCAACATTGGAGGGTGTTCCTCTGTCTCTCACCTCCACAAACATCTGAGACACAAAGGGGGGATAATTATACATCAACAACCCAGATGATCTCACTAACAACCTTACTCTGGCATGATAAACAGAGCCCAGTTACTTTGTCCTTCCTTCAGTCATTCAGTTTACGTCTTTAAGCTACTTTAAGGGTCGGAGGTAGAGGGGGGGGAGGAGTTCCTTTTCAGTCCTTTTTAATATAAATGCAGCCTTTCAAAAGGCCAAAAATAGAGAAATCTTAAAAAAAAAATTAAATTTGAACCTCTTGTTTGAAATGCAGTTTGAAAAATTCTGAAATTTCAGTGCATGGAAATCATCTTCCTATCGTATTACTTTAGTCATAGTTTTCAGCCGTTACAAGCATAACATATCAAATAGAAGCAGTGATTTTATTTTTTCCATTCTGTATTGTGCCTGTCAAATAGTCCATGTGCCGTGACATCGAGATAATCTCCATCAGGAGGTTGAATGACGTATAGAGAACGTAATGAAAATGTGCCTGGCAAAGGAAAGTGATTGGGCTGGTGAAATCTACCACGTACACAATCATAGATGGGAAAAATAAACATAATTTGTAATTTTACTGAAAAAATAAGGCTGGTCCAGCATAAAGATTATAACAAACTTTACAAGTCACAGATATGTCCCAATCACACAAGAGTTAAACCTTTACAGCCGGCATCACACATCTGCTACACAGCTAGCACAGGCTTCAACAGACTTTAAGCTAAAAATACGTTGGATGTTTTATGTAATTTTACGGCACACTCTCTCCTTGCAGATCAATCCTCAGCTAGTGTACAATGTGGTGAGGTTAAAGAATGCCACTCTAACTTAGAATGAAAACTATCCTTTTGTTCTACAAGCTCTTCCTGGTCTTAAAGGGTTACAGAATAAAAGAGGAAGACACAATGACATCAGACAAAAGTCAAATTTAAGGGAGGAAGAAGGGTTAAAATCCAAATATTGTAAATATAGCTTATTGCAAAGTTTTCAAAGTGAGCAATACCCTTACTGACGTGAGGTAACAAAATTATTATTTATGTTCCATAATCTAAGGGTGCCAAACTTTGACACACATTCAATTTTTCTGACCCTCATCTTCCACCTCCATCAATAAGGAGGAAGCGGAAATATCAAATGAAACAAACCGAAAGAGAGAAAAGAGGCCACTTACGTTGAATCTGTTGGTGGCTGTTTCGGTCAGAGAGCGGGTCAGACTGACAGCCCCGGTATCGTCGACTCGGAAGAAATTCTGGTTGTTTCCACTGACGATGGTGTAGCTCAGCTGATTCCATGGTGCCTGATCACAGTAAAGTTCATGCACACGTTAACAGTAGTACAAAAAGGGTCAACAATAAATATGTATTTTGGCAGTTGGATTTCCTACTGAAATTGTTCTAGGTAATAAATACAGTCCAATACTCTTAAATTCCTGCTTGAGGCCATCTCCTCTTGGCAGTACTCAGTTACTTTTTTCTCTATATCTTTCTTTTTGGTTGATTTCGAACTTGTGTGAAGTCAACAATTTTTTTTCCAGTCCCAAGGGGTTAACTTTATCAAGATTCCTCTGTACTGAGTTTTATGTCAAAGTTTTTCATGTATAGAGTTATATCAGTGAAAAACGAAATGAGTGTACAGAGTTGCCGGAGTGTATCAGGGCAATGAATGACGGTAAAGAAAGGGTTAAATTACTAATCAAACAAATATAACAAAACTTGTCAAAAACTTGAAAAAGCATAAATATCAGGAAATGAAATGAAAAAACAAGTTTCAAAAAGTCATAAAAATTAGGGTAACCCAAAAAAACACATGACGTTAATGTCCTGGGACTTTTCGACAACTCTTTACTTTACTTTGGTGAACAAAACTATTTAGAGATGAGGACACTCAGCTCATTTTACACTGTGGAAAAAATCTCTACTCTTGTGGAAAAATAAAGTTACCTTATCTTAACATATGAAAAAAAAGACAACTGAGTGTTCAAATATTGATAAAAAAGCTAAGAATGGTGGGATGTATGATATCTTACAGAAACATCGTCGTCTCTGGCCAGTATGTCAATCACTGCCTGGCCAAGAGGATAATTTTCAGGGATCCTCCTGTAGTAATCGACCTGCAGAAGTTGCGGTGTTTGCAAGTTCCTGTTCACTCGGACAAACATGCGAGTGGAATCTGACAGGCCACCTCCGTCAGTCACAACAAGATTCAGCTGGAGGAGAAAAGCAAAGGTCAAAATATTACTGGAGGTTAAAGGTCACAGTAAAACTGGGGATGAAATAAACTCAAGTTCGTTTGGCCAGGAAGGCTGTGCATTTGAAAGTAAAAACTTAAAATTAATTTATACAGCCAGAATCAATGATTTACAATTTAATAACTCTCTGTTATTAGTTTAACGTTATTCTACTTTCATCAAAACATCAGGGCTTGTATGAATATTATAACTGTTTGGAACTGTGATCATAAGAAATGAAGAGAGAATTCTCTTGCCAAAGCGCTTCACTGCTGAGTTGTGTCGTTTCAAGCAAATTTTCG
>JBCAUA010060082.1:0-11337 GCA_038406235.1 Peronia verruculata
ATAGATCAAGCAAACAAAGGATGGAAATCATGCCTTGATCGGCAGCAGTGAGAAGATCATTTGTGACACGCAGCAAAACTGTTTCATTTACTATTCATTTACTAAAGGAAGATTTGAAGGAAGAATCATTTTTAAATGTTACTCTGTTTTTTAGATGTAACTGTCTACTCTTTGGTCATATTGAAAATGCGTGCAAGATTATTAGGAAGAGCTTGATACTGGCATCCAAAATGTTACAAAAATCTTGAATGATATTGATATGGGAGACCACAAACCAGAGCACTGTTGAAATCTAAGTGAAAGTCTTTTAGTTTACTGTTTCAAATTGTTTTGAGTTTCAGACTTTTCAGTTTTTATTATAGGAATTCGACCTCATCAATCTTTGTATATTACTGCAAAGCTTAATACATTGTATTTACATCAATGTTTGTTTATTGTATAAGCTTAACTTAGTAATAAATTCATCATGACAGACTGAACTGATGCGTTTTTGTTCCATTGATTAAGAATGTTGACATCATTTCATGTAATGTATTTGCTTTGCTTCTAATTTTCCTATCTTACATGTACTTTCTTTTTTGGTCGCAAAGAAAGAGCGGAAATTCTAATCACATTTTTTAATTTTTAAGTTAAGGCAGTTAAATTAAAACCCCCGAAGATCTACTAGCCCTCTAAAAGAATGGCATTGGAGAGGTCATATTTCTTCTGTTGTGGATGTTCTTTTTTATTTTTTTTTTTTTTATAATTTTTTACCCATGTATATCATATCATTCTTTGTATGTTGAAAAATTATATTTGTTGTCAGATTATTAGGCAATTCAATGATAACAAAATGGATTTTACACCCTTTATTCATAGATTTAATGAAATCTCTGAAAAATCTTTGTGAAATGCAAGAGTTGATTGTGATTCCAGTATGAATCATAAATAATGTAGGTAAATAGACAATGTTCAGTTTCATTTGCATTTGTTTGGCCATTGGGCCTGGGAAAAACTCACACCGGTACTTTTGATATTACTGGAAAAAGTAAAGGTGAGTAACTTTCTTTGGTAGCTGAAACTGCTACACACTGATGCTTAATAAGTGAGTGAAATCTGGTGCAAAGTACATTGCAACATGATAATGAAACAGTAGTGCAATAGGCATGCTTACCTTGATGTCTTGTATTTGTATGCTTCTAATAGCATTAAGAGGTACATGTATTGTGTTTCTCAATGAGACAATATAATGACAGTGAAAGTTTTCATTTTGCAATGTACATGACATGTATTAAAATGTGTCTCAATATGAACATGCCAGTTGTGTTCCATGTTGTAAAATAGTTTTTTGAGTCATTTTTTTAAAAAATTGTTTTCATTTCTAAATTGTTCAAAATCATTCATGAATTATCAATCATAAGCATTTACAGATGGATCTAGTGCTTTCTGTAAATTTTGTACATTGTTTTATGGTGTCTAAAACTAATAAATAGATCATTAAATCATCTTATGTATTCCACTTGTCCAATTTGAAACTGATTAAAATGGAATTGAATAAGGAAGAGTTTGTAGTAAATGTTTATTATTTAGACATTTTTTTCTCTGTTATGGCTTGTACTATAGTCGTCATACAACAACACTATAAACAGTCTCTGATGTCAAACAGCCCTGGTGTGATAGTAATCAACTGGGTCACAAAAAATCATGATTTCATCTCCAGAGCGTAGGGTTGCCTGAAATTTTGCAATTTATCAGTCCAAAACCTATTCTCTTATGGGGGGGGGAGATAAAAAAAAAAAATTATGGTTTTATAGTATAATGTCTCATGATGTATTAAGTCGTCCAGCTACTTCAAAATGAAAATTTCAAACCCTGGATGACGATCAATTTAGTGGTCTTTCATTTGAAAGTGTTGATTAATTCGTCCATTCAAATAAATAATGATTGTAGACAGCAGATGAAGTGAAAATAGATTCATATAGTGGGTGTCTGTAGTGTAAAAAAAAAAAAAAAAGAAAAGAAAGAAATTTAAGGAGGTGAACTTATGGTTAACAGAACAAATTGCAGAAGAAGTTACAGAACAAATGGAAAGTTACGATATGTGGATTTCAATTTTTAAAAGGAAGTGTGAACACAAGTGAGTACTGGGTGTTCGGTGAACTTTTCAGACTTGACATTTCTAAACCTGGAAATCATAAATATTAAAAAGGAAAACATGTGCATGTAATTACATAGCACATATATATATATATATACTTAAGAAGCAAATTAGTGTCAAATTGACACAGATATCACATATCTTTGGTTTGTTTTTCATGCTGCCCAGAATTTAATTTAGAATACACTTTGACCTATAAGTGTTTTCTCCTGGATCCATCCGTCCATGTATGTAATCTCCTTCGAGGTTGATGTGAAATGACCTTCCAGCTACGTCTGTTCTTTGCTTCGATCGTGCAGTCCCTCATTGAGCGTCCTGTCCATGTCTGATGTCATCCATCCATATAAATTGTTGTCCTCCTTGTCTGTGTTGTCCTTCCACCTTACCTTTTAATACACGTTTGCAGATGTTGTAATGCCTTGAGATATGCCCAAAATGCTTCATCTTTTGTTGTTGTATGTCCAGTAGAAGTGTAGGTTTTACAGAGAGTAGAGAGACGGTTACATTCTTCTTTATTTGTGAGTTTCGGGATCCAACTGACTCTACCCAATCTTCTGAAGATCCACATCTCGAAAGATTCAACTCTTCTTTCCATGTCTTTATTGAATGTCCATTTCTCACAATTGTATGTTAAAACAGGATTAATGTAGCAATTCACTAGTCGGAGTCTTGAGCCGAGTGAGATGCGGGTGCTGGTTAGTAACTTCTTCATTTTTTTTAAAGCGGGTCTTTGCCATTGCGATTCTCCTGCATAGTTTGCACTCAAGAGCCTGAAGACTGTATTGAATTGGAATCTAGTATTATATTAGTAAAAGTACATGTACAATAGATTTAAGAACGAATTTATTAGGCAAAAATAGTTTTAGCCATTATATATATAATAATATAAAGATAAAATATGCATCTGCATCTCTTTCACGGATCTCAGTGAACGCCTTGGTCGGATATCGGAACCTTTAGGATTTGTTCAAGAACGTGTTACTGTTCTTGGTACCGGTACACTTCAATGTGGAAATCAAAAAAGGCGATACCCGAGTGCAAAGAACCGGAAGTACTATTGGTTGTTGACGACGCTGTTTTCAATACTAGCAATGGCGGCAATAGGCAGGGTCCTCGGATGAGAGGAGTAGCCTATCGCAATGGTGGGTTCCGTTTGGTTTTGCATGCCACAATGAGTTTGTATTGAGTGCCATGAGTTTCAGTATTGAGAAACATGTTCTAAGCAAAACAGTGCCGAATTTCCAGACTTTGCTCCTCTATTTTGCTAGATCTAGAGTCTAATTTTGTGAGGAGAGAACTCAATCCAGAACAAAAATCTAGGCGAGATCTAATCTATGCCTATAATGATTTAATTCTAAATTAAATGGACACTAGATGTAGACTGAACTTGATTCGCTTGAGATAGACTAGGCCTAGATTCAGTTAACACTTTTTAATCAAGACATGCATGTAGACCCAGATCTAAGATCAAACCTGTAAGTTTTGCACTTATACTAGCCTACTTTATTCTTAGTCTTTTTTCTTTTTTTCGTTTGTACTTTTAATGAAATCACTGCGGTGATGTTTGAATTTACTGTAGGCCTACCAATGATAGATCTTGTTGTTTTGTTGTTATGGTTTTGTTTTGTTTTTATGATTGTTGTGATTCAGATCTAAAGAGAGTTAAGGTCCTTAGATACATGTATCTGACTGAATGAAATGGCTATATATGGACTCAGTGACCCATTTTTTTTTTTTTTTTCTATACGGACCTGGAGCTACTTTTAGAAATACTCCTTGGCAAGCACATTATATGTCAACTAGCCTATCTTTAATGGATTTAGATTCCACATTATCATCATATGCTGCATTTGAAATGCTTATTTGGCTAGGATTAGTGTTTAAAGTTAGGTTAGGGTCCTCAGAGACAGTTTTTCACCTCCTGGTGTGTTTACATGTTTACCTTTTTGCGATTGCGCATGCGTGACTTCCCGTGTTTCGTTTTCTTGCTGTCCTGGGAGATGTTGCGGAAAGAGTCAATTTTGCAATAAAGAATAAAGTTCTTAGCATTGTGTGTAATTCAAGTAGATTTTCAATAACACAATTGACAAGCCCTTTAGCATTACAATACTTACAGTAACTATGGATCTAACCCATTCATGCCAAGGCTAAGTAGGTCATCATATCGGCTCAGTCGGACTGTAAAACATTGCACTCTAGACCTATCAATGATGCATCCTTCCAACCCAGCTGAAAATCCTACCTTAACCCCTTCAGTGCTTTCAGCTAGGAGTTCCCTGTGCCCGGGAATTTTTCTGTACCTTGCCCCCAATCAGATTGGTTTGCTCCAATCTCTCTGTGATTTCCCAAATACGTATAGTATGTTCCTCTACCCCTAAATTCTATTTTTACATTGTTGAAATATTTTTATGTGTGAATAACAAAAAAAGAAAGTGAAATTATTGTTTCCGTTTCTGTTAGTTTTTAGATCTAGACCTAGAACTTGAGCTAGCAATTGAGACACAGTATTATCATCATCAGAGTAACTGAAAAGGTCTTTGTCAGTACTGTAGGATGATTCAGAATCTCATCTGACACCTCTGATGATGTTTTCTTTTACTTGCCATTTTGACTTAAGCATGAATCAAAAAGTACACACAAATTCCCCATATTTCTGTCTTGAAACAACCTCTCACGCACAATCAACACTTTGAAACAAAACAAAAGAGGTTGAAGATAGCAAGGGAAGTCAATCAGATAATATACAACCCAAGGCACCCTGATAATATCCCTGAAATTGGCTGTCACCATAGGCCTGGAATGGTTCTGGGTGAAGCACTGAAGGGGTTAATTCCTATATTTTTGTTGATCAAATTGGTCTTTTTTCTTTGCCTTGAAAACTGATCCCATTAGGATACTTAGTAAACCCAGGTCTGGATAGCAAAGTAACACTGAGAAGTATATTACAAAGTCGCTATACGGACCCAATCCAGATAGATTGTTTTTTTCTTTTGCTTTAAGGACCCAGAGCTATTTTTAGAAATGCCCTTTATGATAAGCACCTGGTGACAATCAGCTATCTCTCATGGATATGGATGCCACATTTTCATCATATTCTAAATCTGAAACTTTTTGTCAGGATCGGCATTCAAGGTTAGGTTAGGATCCTCAATGGACCAGTTTCCACCGCTTAGTGTGTTTTCATGTTTATTTTTGTGTGATTGCACAGGCATGACCTTCCCTTTTCTAGGTTAACCCAGGAGATATTGAGTAAAGAATCAGTTTTCCTATAAAGTTAAAGTTTTAAGTATTTTTTAATTCGTCATGAGTGTAATTACATGTACATGTGATGTAACTTTTCAACAGTATACATGTACAAAGCCCTAACATGGCTATATCTATACTTACATGGCTCTGGGTCTAACCCATTGACGCAGAGGCTAAGTAAGTCAACATATCAGCTCAGACCACAAAACATTGTGGATCTATATCTACTAACAACGCATCCTCTAAATGTAACTGAAAATTCTATTTTCATTCAGGTTTTTTTTTTTTTTTTTTATTTGGTCTATTTTCTCGCACTGTGCTTAATGTGCAGCAAAAACTGATCCCACTAGGATACTTAGTGAACCCAAACACTTAGATTAAACAGACCCGAGTCCAGATAGCAAAGTAATACTAAGTGGACCCATGTCTGAATAGCAGTGGCCAATTTAAATAGGAATAAATAACTACAGCATGGATCTAAATCATGATCCAGACCTGAGGGAAAAAAAAAAAAAAAAGAACAGAAATGCCAAATCTAGATTAACAATGAAACATTAAAGATTCTCATCAATATCCGTGGTAGATATACTATAGCAAAATTATTGCAAGACATGCTGACCAACTGAGAAATGAAATACTTTTTAATGCAGCAATATCATTATTTGCATGCTGTCAAAATCCAATACATTCTAAAATGGTTATTAAGAAAACCCTTAAAATGGAATTTGCATTATAAAGAAAGAATCTTTCAAAACAGTTAGCTTGCTGTATAATTTGTCACCCTTAATATTGAATAAAACTATGGGCTGGTATGAAATTTATCCTCATTACGAAAGTCCTTTGCTTCCCCCACTTTTCACTCATGTTAATTGTAACCTAGACCAAGCTCATGGCGCCAATCGAGTGTGATGTACTATGAAAGAGTGTCGAGTATTACATCCATGCGTAAGGCTATAACGATTTTGTTGGTATTATAGTCACAAAATAATGGTATCAGAGGGTGAATAGGCCTTTGCCTTTTCAATCATACACATTTGCAGAGATATGATCACCCAAATCAGTTGCATTTCAATCTCTTAGTAGGCACTATTGAGAATTCACTGGAGCTTTTTCAGTTTCATACTGGAAACAATGAAGATCTATCAATGTAGCGCTTGAAATTGACTATAGCTAAACATGTCAAAAGCATAAGAGAATAGATTTATGGCTGGAGTTCAAAAGAACACTGATTTATGAAGTTGAGGAAGGTTAATAAAAATGTCTGATCTGAAGAAAATACATGCGTGATGAAACAACGTAATTATCAAGATAACCATCCGCAGGAATTGAAAAACGAAACGGAATGTACATGTCTGACCTTCCAAACTTGACTTTGTCTAATGGCAAACTCTTTCAGGGGAAATAATAATGTAATTAAACCATAGACATACTATTATTACTATTAATATATATGTACATTATCGTATGTCCATGAATGAAACTATTTCAGAACGGTCTTTTCAGTTATTGCAAAATAGCTATAAAGGTTTTTCCAATCCTTGCAAACTTTGTATTAACTGTCTTAGAGTATATTTTTACATGTAGAGCAGATCCTCTTATCCTAACCAGAGCAATTTTAAACTCCATTCCTGATTTCAGGTTTCATTGAATTTTTCATATCCAAAAATACATGTAATCCCAATTGTATATAAGGTCCTATATTTGGATTCCAGCTAGTGTTGTATTGTAGGACAACAAAAAACTTCAGGGGAAAAATGACACTCAAAAATATTCACAAATCCTCAGAATATCTACATACAATGTATAATAAATTCAGAGAAGATATTATAATTATCTAGCCAGTGCACCAAATTTTTTGTTCTCTATGGATACACATGCTTGTAATCAATATACTTCCTGGTATCTTCACTTATAGTTGTTTTTTTTGTTGTTGTTGTTGTTGTTTTTTTTCATTTTTTTTTTCTCTATTATCTGTGCATAAAAAAGAATATAAAGCATAAACATGCATATATTATTTGGGAAAATTCTCTATGCACATTTCGTACAGATATCGAACATAAAGTCATAATGACATGACAATTAAATCTGGGTAAGCCACTTCCTGGACAATTGTAATGCAGTGCCTTCTCATTATTGCCAAAATTAGAGAACAAAAAAAAAAAGGCTACATATCAGCTTATGTTACAACAGTATTCTTGACAGAGTATAGCTTGATGCTCTGTGACAAACCCTCAAAGGCCATGTATTGTCCAGGTTTATGGGGTATGAACACATAATTTTAATGTATTTTACCTTTGTAGAGGTCAGTTGAGATGAGACTAATGTACATGTATGTATCATGAAGCAGGGCATGTACTGAAAGACAATCCCTGAACAGGAACATGCAACAAAGAGAAAATGATCAGCAGAGATAAAGCCACTAAAAAAGAGGAAGACGAAGTTTACTACCATTAAAAACCTACAAACTGTGCTGCTTTGAGCATTGGAAATATCAGCATTATGTTATCGAACTTACGCAGACATCTGATTTTGTCATGAAAGCATGCTAACTCATGAAATTGCCTTATAGAATCTACTTTATACAAATACAGCATGTCATGTGATGGAAAAGCCAAATGCAGTACCTATCTGATATAAGTAATACACACTGATGGTGAATATTTCAAAATGAGAATGTCATCATAAAGCTTTAAAGATCAGATCAGCTCTATTGGAATGAATACATTTGTATACCATTAAATGGTTTGTAAAAAGCTTCTTATGAAAGAGGTGTACTCATATGGCATTGAACAATGTCCATAGCATTAAAAGTTTCCTTAAAAGCAAGACAATTTGCTATCATCCTATTTATGCACCATCTGGAATATGTACATGTATTTTAATTGACTTTACAAAATGTCAGGCTGCCAAAGTCCACCAGACAAATAAGGTACTCTGCAGATACAATACATAATACATGTATGTCATAGATATCGATCTTTTTGTATTGCCAAACATGTGTAACATGTTATGGTAGGTGTGTTTTGGCAGTCAATGAACAGCACCGACCACAAAATGAACATGACATCAACAAAGATAGGATGCAAGCTTTAGTCATACATCATTGAATCCTTTCAATTTTCTGAGAAAGACTAGGGACCGAGAGTATCAGCCTAGACTTGTTTATGTTTTGATAGTATTACGTGGTTTCACCAATACAAAATTACACTCAGTTTCAAATGGAGCTTTTGTCCCATCCCATTTCAACCAATGGCTTTATTCTCCTTTTACCCTATAATTAAGTGGAGATGTGAAATACATTTATTTGCTGAAGTAGTTACACTGAAAAAATAATGATTGAATTCTCAAACAACAAATGATGCTGATCCAAGGATGTAAATCACATAATATATTTATAAAGGTGCTCAAAATACGTTTGTCTTGGTAGCAACTACAACAGATTGTACCTATTTGAGGCGTGACATGATGAAATCAGGCGCTTGTCAAACTGAGCCGACGGGAGAAATAGTTTTTCAACAGTGAATGAATTTTTAACGCAGTTTTTTTTTTCTTCGCCAAACCCTTCTCTGTCAATCTAAAAATGCATTTCAGAGTTCGATTTACTGAAATAGATAGAGTAAAAGCCCCCAATTTGTTATTTTGTTACAAAAGTTATCAGCCGTTTTCTTAATAAATTCAGCTGCAGCAACAGTCACCCCATCATCTTAAAATACCAATATCTCAATTTGTACTTAAGGCAGAGCAATCATTTTTTTTTTTTTTTTACACACTTGAAAGGAAAAGAATAATCTCTACAGTGATACCAATAACTCTATATGCTCAAAATTTAACGAGAGCCTGATTTCGTCTTGTCGCATCTCATTTGTATTTTTCTGATGGCTGTTGTTTTTGTTTTTTTGTTTTTTTTTGTCTTATCTACTTGTACTCTATATGCATTTAATCTTTTTTTAATTTTTATTTCAAATTAAAGAAAGAAAACAAGGTTGCAAAACACATATTTCAGTATAATGGTAATATATAGGCCTACAACAAGCAGCCAGTTTTTGGCCCTACGTTAGCGAATGCATGGCTACACAGAGAGATAAAACAAGGAATAAGACACGGGGATGTGAGAAATGCTGAATAGAACAACTGGACTTTATGTTTAAGAGCACACAATTCTATGAATATAATGAAAAACAGATATGAAAATTAACTGGAAAACTATTGCACATTTTATGTTAGACCTTCCAAGATAGACAGATAGATAGGACTAATTAAAACAGGGGGGATCAGGAGGAGAAAGGGGGAAGGGGTATTAAAAAATAAGCCTCTTGGATCACTGAAGAGAATGGTAAGATAAAAACATAACTGAAATACCAAACATAACATAAATGTATGTAGTTCATAGCATAGCCTCAAGAAGCAGATATAAGGGCAAGCAGAGCTTAGAGGGATAGGACTGGCAAAAACAAGGTTGGGGGGGGGGGGAGGATTGAAGGGGAAGGGGAGGGAGAGAAGAAATGAAATAATAACTCAATAAGCATCTTAGAAGGCTGGACAAAATAACTGGACTAGAAACAAACAGTCCAGACCACTCCATTACTTAGCTTTGCACAATTAATTATTTGGGTCACAACGCCTCCTTGAGTGACCTTAAATGGGTCCACACCATATTGTAAGGTCCATAAGCTAGCCCCCCATATCATGTATGGGTGAACACCAGAAGGTTTTAAGGGGGATTATCTTGCCCAAGGTAAATGTTGTTGATTACTTGAGGCATTGGATCTTTCATTCCTCACTCACTTTATCAGGGGCACTGAAAAGGGCTGCCTCAAGAAACCTGATACAGCTTAGAGACTCAACAGCCCGTATTACTTTAACCTGACACTTTCAGCTATGAATAGCCCTATAGGGACCTTAAGTAGATTGTTTAAACACACCCAAGGCACTTTGCCATTCTTACACTTTTATCTAACACGAATGCACTGAGAATATCTGAAGGTATGCTCTTGTGGTTATTGGTACTGTAGGCTGTTAAAAATCTAAATAATATTATTAGTATGATACTTATATTTAATGTTGGAATTTTAGATTTTTAAGAAATTCCTCTATGAACTTGATGATTGTTTGGGAATAAGCAACAATATTCTTAGTGAACATTCGTTTCTCTTTTGCTAAATTTTAGTTTCTTTAATTAAACATTAGGGAGTTTGCCACTGTAGTAGTAAGACTAAGTAATGTCACTAACGTCGAGCAATTATTTTGAAAACAGATGAAATTTACATAATACAATATCCTAGCCAAGATTATAAATGTTAGGCATTTGTGGTTGACCCCACCTTAATGCCTCTTTATTTTCTTCCCCTTCAGAAACTAGTGATACATTTAATAGGGTATAGACAGATGTGCTACACTTACAAGTTTTTCAGTTGTAGTGTGATCTGATCTATTCGTCTGTGCTACTAAAATCAAACTGCGTTGACTAATAAATTATTTCCTCTACTACAGCAAGCAAAATGACCTGAGAGGGCCCTAACAGTTGCCAGCAGTCACAAACTGTAGTTCCAAGCTCGGACATCTCCCATTATTTCAGGATGCCATTGCCGTTCCGCAATACATTGTCTATAGGTGGATCTGGAGCTAGCCCACGGGCACAAGCCATCAGCAAAAATGTGGCCAATGCCCCAAAAACGGAACCAATTGAATTCAACAGTGACAATCATCTCTCTGGTAAGCAACCCGTAGTAAAACCATCTTGATGACCTCTATTTATCTCTTGACAAACTTTTAGAAATTCCTGTTATGAGGATTGTCCTGAAAATGTAGTCTCACAATTTAAAATATAGTCTCACAATTTACTAGTACTGGTTATTTTTTTTTTTAGACTGTGGTAGAAATTAGGTATTTTTTTCAAAATCACATGACCTAGGAAACATCGCTCACATGTGGCTTTGTTTCTATGATGTGACAAG
>JBCAUA010060093.1:0-11336 GCA_038406235.1 Peronia verruculata
ACCAAATAATAGAACAACCCCGCTGGCTTAACCTGTTGGGACCCTCGACCAGCGCAAGTCCACCCTAACGCTAACATATAGGTCCGACGAGCGGGTGACGATCCTCCCTAACGCTAACGTGTAGATCTATGAGACCCTCGGCAATCTTGACAATCGCCCAGCATTGCACAACGGCTAGGCTCTGTTTGAGAAATGAAGCATAAAATGTAGTCTACGAAGAATAATCATAAAAAAAACCTACAGGGTTTTTCATAAGCTTTTCCAACTTCAGTCTCTGTAGATCAGTGGGTGTTTTGATAACCTTAATGGTTTCCTTTTCCTCATTGTCGTTTGATATCGACGTTTCTGGATCGGGGGCTGCCATTGTGCAATGGGAAGTTAAGTTACTCTGCTGGCTGCCTTGTGCAAGTTGCCGAATAGTGACAAGCAAACATGAATCAAAGTCGTCATAAAATATCAAATTCTATCCGAGATCATTTCTTCAAATGAAACCACCGAGCAACTGGAATCACATTCAATAAAATTCATGCAGATTTATTATTTTTTTCCGAGAAAATTCTTTTACCTTACACGAAAATATGTTCATGAAGTTTGAGGTAAAATGGTTACCATTTATTTTGCTTTGAAGATGAAGATGGTAAGGAGAATTAGTTCACTTTGCTTCAACAAGAAGGCAGATAATTATCAAAATACAATTTGTTTTCACAAGAGGCGATCTATTAAATGTTTAATAAATATTCAACAAATTCACGTTGTTTTTAGTTAGACCTTGAATTTGAAAGACACTGAAAAAATCTGGCAATGTAAACAAGTTTTGAAGAGTTACCCAGATCGCCGTATCATTATACTTTATCAGTTGCATAATGTTGTCAAACTCACGACAATATCTTTATTATAGGAATACGACGCCATTAAGCTCGTTGTTTTGAATTCTGGGATGAATTATGAACTCACTGCATCGCCAAAGTTTTGCACCAAGTTATCGATCAAAGGACAGAGCTGAAGAGAAAAAGGGGCGTGTCCACCTCAGCCTATAAACTTGATTCATCTGTCATAACTTGGTATGTTTTCCAAAGTTATCAGATCAGTTTTTCTTGGGTAAATTACATTATTATTAAAAATTGTTTCAGAGTCAGTTGTGTGCTGGTATTGCTGTCTTGTTTAAATAACTGTTCTACACATGTATTCTGGCGAACGTCAAGTAAACGTTCATTGTTTAAATATAGATATTTATATTAAATAAATAGTAAATTAAGTTAAATCACACAAATGTTAAGTGCAAAATCCCAGGGCCTATAATCATGAAAGCACGAAACAAATTTACGTGAAAGTGCCAATTCAGTGAAGCCAGCACAAACAAGATAAAAATAGCTAAACGAGACATAATTCAATTTAAAAATTATAATGTATCTATTTCTATTGTTATGATACAAAACATTGGCAAGTATATGGGAGATAATAATAAAAATTCCTTTAAAAGACAGAAGTTTACAAATAACTGTCAGAGTAGAAGTATGATTTACCAATACATTTATGCAAACTAGCATGACTCAGAATGGAATTCGTCTCAGCAGTTAGTGATTTTATAATGGAGCTTCAGGGATTTCTCTGCACTCACAGCACCTGAACCAATTGTACAGATCTATGTGAAAGCATCAGTTTTAGGCCATGTCTTGGAATCATGTAATTTTTATCCTTTGTAAGCAACGACAAAATGAATGTTAGAATAGTTTTTAGAATAGTGTATTCTGTTGACATCTGCAAATTCTGGTTAATATGAAGGAACTGCCACAAAAGATATATGCATGTTCTTTTTATATTTGAGATAGCGACATGGTGAAACTAGGCGCTCATCAAATTTTGAGCATATGGAGTTAATGATACCAATGTTAACCCATAAAGGATCGGCTATGCAGAGCACTATTATTATTCCCTCAGGACTTGCAATATTTTGGAACATTACTTAATTTTAATTCATGTCAGACAAAAATTTGTATAGTATAAATATAAATGGCTCTATTTCCGCTCCCATAGTTACAAAATCAAGGTAAACAAAGCATTGTCTGGTGAGGGAAATATACGCGATTGGGACTCTGCGTAGTGGTGGAAATATACGTGAGCGGTCTTTTAAGGGTTAAGCTTATTGATTTCCCTTTTCTGTGTGAAAAAATTTTGTTTTATCTTAAGTAGAAATTGAGATTTTGGCAATTAAAGACAATGGGAATGACCTGTTGTTTCGGCTCAATTTAGTGGGAAATGGCAGATCACTTTTGTAAATCTTTATATATCTTTGTTAGCCAATGCCTCTAAATTACAATTTTGGAGCTTTTACTCAATCTTTTGCTGGAAATTTAACCCTGAAATGCATTTTTACATTGATATAGGAGGGTTCTGTGAAGAAAAAAAAATTGCCCTGAAAATTTGTTAACTGTTAAAAAACATGTGATTTCTCCGGTCGCCTCAGTTTGATGAGCGCCTGATTTCATCGTGTTGCGTCTCATTTTGTCAGTAATTAGGTAGTCATCAAGTTCTATATTAACTACACTGTCATGTTCCTTTGCATATGCTGTTTGTTCTTCACATAGTATTTCATCCTTGTTTCCTCTGGATGGAAACTTAACTTCTTATTTTTTTAAGATGAAATAGACTATAATTTATTATTGATGTTGTACTGAGTGGCACAAGTTTTGAAATTAACATTATGAAGTATCAGCTTGAGTTGCAACACATATACCGTTATTAAAGTATTTAACCTTAAAGCACTGTCATTGTAAGAGCTTCTTTTTTTTCTTCACAGACGAATATGGAGGGTTTAGAAAAAATGAACAGTGATTTGGAGAGGGTGATAGAAAGGGATGAGAGCAGCACCAACACATTTGACTCAACTGAGACAGTGAAACAAAGTTCAAAGACTCTCCGTGAAAAACTGGATGATGTTATCCATTCTCATAAATTCATGGTGAGTGTTTTTGTTTTTGTTTTTTTACTTTATTTGAAAACAGGATTAAGCAAGGAAATGAGAAAAATTTATATGGATTGGAAGTATATTACAAACTAAATTATCAATATCTGTACCATAAATCTGCAACAACATAAAAGGCTTATGGACTCAATAATTATCAAAGGTATCTGTGTTGTGTTGTGTTGGGGTTTATCGGCACATCAGTATGATAATGGCTACATTGTGCCTAACATGGTGGGTACCAAAGGTATCTCTGAAATTTGACACGCAACATTGTTCCATAATAATCTGTTTCCCCTTACTTAAAACAAAACAAAAAAAAAAGCTTATAATGTTTGATGTTATTCTAAGAAGCCGATAATAATTTAATAATTGAATAGTAAACTCACTAGAGTGTTTGATCTGAGTTGTACATTCGAAAGAATGACATGTTCAAAACACCAAGCACATTTTCTTTGAATAACGTTCAGTTTAATCATCCAAAATATCAACATCAAGATGCATATGCTTGCCATACACTTCAAGACACAGGGCATTATTAGTTTGATCTGTATTTCAAAAATCTCCCCTGAAGATCATGGATTCTCTTCTAGTATTATAGACATACAGAATGTACATATATCTGCTGTTGAAAAATAATAATATATTAGATAGTCACAGAATAAAATACAGGAATTTGAGTTGACTTTTTTCTCATTTTGAAAATGATTGACTTACCCTCATGATTTGTAGAAAGAACACTGGACCATCAGCTCAAAGAAATCACTATGATTCTGTTTTACTTCATTCTCTCATGCTTATATGTTAAAAGGGAGGCACATATTCTTTTTTATTTAGGTCGGAGTGGTGGTGCTAGTTGTGCTGGACTGTGTGATGGTCATCGCTGAACTTCTCTTTGACTTGGAAATTGTAGAACTGGGTGAAGAGCACAAGTTTGTCCCAAAGGTTTGCAGAAATCTTTCTGTCAGATTTATTTAAAAGACTCATGTTTCATTCACAACTCTGATATTCAGTGCCTTAATTATAGAAATATAATGCCAGGCCTGTTTGATGCAAATCCATTTTAAGAAAATTATTTCTTTTTGACTAAATAAATGTGTCTTTTAAGCTGTAATCTATCACTTTGTTAAATTTTGTTTACCGTTTGTCTGCTATGTACGCATGGAAGCCACAACGATATGTAGCATGTCAGTCGTTTATACATGTGATGCATTTACATGTGTGTATATATATAACAATAAAAACACATCTTAGTGTTTTTCATGCAGGAACTTTCTTGTGATGAGTTCAAGAGAGTTTCATATGATGTCATTTCTAATTCAGTCTTCTCTTTGTTCTTTTTGCAGCAGTGATCTTGGGAAGCAATTTTAATGTTTGGTTCCATTCCATTTTATTTTTCATTATTTGTGAAAGTTCATGCAATCAGAATCAGCAATGCAACATAGATGATCTTTTAACTTTCATTTGATTTTCTTTGCCTGTGAGAAAAGATAATCTGTTATACCTTGTTTATTGACAAATCTGACATGTAACAATATAGGTAAGGTAATTTGTTGTTCTCTGTCATGTACCTCCCCAGATCTTCCACTATTGCAGTCTTGCCATTCTGAGTATGTTTCTAATTGAAATCAGCATTCGGCTGTATGTTCTTCGTCTCAACTTCTTCAAGCACAAATTGGAAGTCTTTGATGCAATTATTGTCATTGTTTCATTCATCTTGGACATTGTGTTCCGTGACAATGAAGATGCGTCCACTGGCATTGGTTTGCTCATCATTCTCAGATTGTGGCGAGTTACCAGAATTGTCAATGGTGAGTGATAATTAATAATGCCCATTTAGTCATTTACAGACAGACCTTCAGTTCAGATGAGAATGAAATGTTATCAATTTAAAGCAATGAAATTTTACACAATACTATAATTGCTTATGCCACTCTTCATGTATTGATAAATTTTCTGTGTGATTAACTTGGTCATAAAACACATTACTGTTGACTGTCTATAAGTAGATGTTATTCGGGGAGTGAAAAAAAAAAGATCTGTAGTTCAACATAAGTATCAGGCTGAACTTCAACCGATCTGGTTTGGACTTTGCAATCCAGGGCACACTTCTTCACAGCACTCCATTTATATCACTGAAATACTACTACTAGGTTATTCCCCACCTCCCCCACCCCAACAATTCTGCTTTGGTGTCAAAGCTCAGAATGTCATACTGTAGTTTTTTTATAAAATGTCAACTGAGGAAGTGATTGGCAGCTTCTGTCATCAACTAAAAATTTTAATTTCTTTTTCTTAAATCTGAATAACCAGCCAGTTGTTGAACTGAGTAAATCTCAAGTTGAGCATGTGGGATAGGCTACAGTAATTCATGATGCTACTCCTTCCTTTATGTTATCTCCTTACACAGACATGCTTCATCATCTCCTCTTCTCTGTCTCTTTTCATAATCCTTGCTTAAAGCTTAGTCATACTTGTCATAGTGCATGTAAGATACTTAGGCTGAATGACAGAATCAATGTGTCAAGCATATACCATTGTTTTCTGTTACTTGTAACACAGGAGTCAGTTAGCCTGACTTTGGAATCACAAAGCTGAAAGCAAAAGATCAAAACAACTGGGTTGTTTTTTTTTTTTTGCAGCATTGCATGATCATTACAATGCTTATGTTGAAGCTGGTTGAGCCATTTTTTTGTTTTTTTCAGAGTTTATGTTATTGCCATGCTTGTTCTGAGGCAAAAAAATCTACTCAGTCGACGATAAACTCAAGCGAGCTCAACTCAAAGTAGTTAACTCTTCTAATTTAAATATTTATATGAAGAACAAATTGTGAGGTCTTTTCTTACATTGGAAGCAAGCAGTGTGATAGAAAAGGGAATTTGTCATGTCTGAACTAGATATGTAAAAGTTTAAGAATCTTATGGGTCAATAATACTATAATAGCAGTGAAAACTGCTACAAATTTTTTTTTTTTCTAAACTTTTATGGCATTGCAATTCTAATCTTTCTCACAGAGTTTTATCAAATTTTTGAAAACTTGCCCATTCAACTAGCTATGGGATAAATCAGTTTCTAAGTCTGCAGTTTCAGTTTTGGACAAAGAAAGAACTTTTGCCTGAACTTATAATTAATTTGTTATAAAAGAGTACAGTCATCTGCCATTATCATTCTCAGGTATCATAATGTCTGTGCAGAAGCAAGCGGAGAAAAAGGTGGAGAAAGAAAAACACCAGCGTGAAGCTTGCGAGCAGGAACTGATCAAGTTCCGAGAATACTGCTCAGCTCAAGAGGCTCAGATTGAGATGTTGGAGGGATTGCTGAGGAAGCACAATATTGAGTTCACCGTCAATCCCATCAAGCGGCCTATATGTAGCACGACAGTCGACGTGGTTGCGGAGGTCAACAAAGTGGTGGACAAAATGCATCACAGTTCACACGATGACACAACAGAGAAAACATCACAGGAAGGAACTTCAGCGAACGAGGACAGTTATGCTTAGTTGTCAGTATATTGTTGAGACTGTCATATTTATAGGTCCCTATTGTGATGATTAATTTGATGAGAGAATATAAGGTAAATGTGGAAATATAATTAATAGAAGTTATGGATTGTTCTGGATATTATCTATGGTTAGGATATCAATATTCAGTAACTTTGAAGATGACCCTTACATGGTGCGTGCCCAGACCACCAGCCCTAGGAGAAGGTTGACAAGCTAATCAAGACTATGACTTAAGATGGTGCACATACGTAAATGAGCCAGATCAATTTTTGCTTTTTTTAAGTATTTGCTATCATTCATTATCTATTACCTTTTATACAAAGTGCATCTGTAGCATAACTTACAATTTCTACCTGCATTATCAGATGCTGACAAGGCAAATCAATTTTTTGTTTGTTCTTGTGCAACGGGCAATAAAAGCTATTAAGAATCTACCACATTTGTGAAAGATTAACTGATCAGTATTTTTCCTTTTTCTTGTGTGCGTGTTTTTGTTCATTCTTTCTTTTTTTTTTTTTTTTCAGATCAAACAAAAGTCATAATGCTGTTGAAAAATTATGTGTGATGTAAAGGTGGTATTGATTTTAATAATTGATCCTCATAAGGATAATTGTTCAAAAATAGGATAATCTCAATGTGTTCAGCTGAGAGAGTCTGGCATCAAGATCAGTTTTCTTGAAACTTACCCTCATCATATTCTCTCTCCCCTTACTGTTAATTACCACTTTTCCTCACATCATTATCAAAGTATCTTTCCATGAAACTCGTAGCCTTTGCCTCTTTAGAATTATGCCTCCTAATATCTGTCTTACAAAACATATAGTTTTGTCAGATTTATGTTCATTTACCCAGGACAAAAGCAATGAAGAGATTGTTATTATCAATATCATCATTCTCATACTTTTAATACTAGTACTTTTATGCTCCAGAAGCAGGGCTATGCTGTGCTATTGCACACAATATAACTTACAAGAAGGCCTCACCAGAATGAGACAGTATGAAATCATTGTCAGTGATAGTGTCTTATATAATAAAGTGTATATGACCTAGAAAGTGTGAAGACTTATCTGCATTTATTTGATTTTTATTATAAAGGAAATATGGACTTCCGTACTGCTTGATACATATGAGAGATAAAGAATGATATTAAGTCAGTATGTATACTTCTGTCACAGATGGAAGAACATATAATATATCACTTTTATCATACCCAGTTTTGCATATGATTTGTCATAATTTAGATTTATTAACCTATGAAGACATCAGGTGGAAAGAGAATGTTAATTGTGAAGAACTTTGGTTCCTTTCAATAGTTAAGGACCAAACTCTTATCATTCTATTGTACCATAATTACAGTATATATATATATATGTGCGTTATAATTCTGTAAGATACAAGAGCAAAAAAAATTCGAATTTTTATACTTTTAATTGTTCACTAAGAGCATCGAATTTTTATGTCTATATATTCAGCCTAACTTTTTCTTTTTTGTGGCTTTTCAAGCTGTCATCGCAATTTATGCTTAATATCAAACAGCTGATCAAACAATCATCTGATAGACATTATGGACATGTTTTGCTTTGTGGCAAAACTTACATGTTTTCTGTCACATTTCACACCAAATAAACTTTCATCACAGAAAATTATAAGCTATGCATCACACTATAAAGAAATAATTCCATAATTGACAGGTTTTGAATCTCACTAGTTTTCATGAAAGTTGTATAATTACTCACAATATTTCCATGGCAAATATATAGAATAGCAGTCCAGTATATTGAAAATGTGGGCATGGAATTATCCTTTACTGCAGAGACAAAGTGAATTACTAATAGTGACATTTAAACAGAACAGCAAATTGTAGAAGTACATTGAATTATTGAAGCAGAAAGCCAGTATTTTTGTACAGTTTTTAATCATTATAGAACTGATGTTCTTTATACAAAATTTGTGTTTCATCACTGACCAAGAAGAAGAAGAATGGTTATCTTATAAATTTATATTCACTGAATTGTCTTCATGAGATTATGGTATAGCATTGTGTATATTGAAAATGTGGAGAAAAGCTGAGTCTAACAACAGAGGTAAACGGAATTACGTTTGGAGTGATCTTTGAAATAAATGTTGCTTTATAATAATTCAATGTTACCAAACAATATTGTGAAAAAAGGCCACTATAATACGTGATAAATGCATATACATTTATTAGAGCTCATGGTCAGTGTATGTTATGCCATTTCAGTCATTATAAAAAGTTTGATATTCTTAATATAAGATTTATTGCAACACTGATTGAGGAAAACAAGCTTAGTTGTGTTGGAAATTAAACAATCACTCACACAATTTCCCTTACAAGAAACTAAATAGCAATCCATTGTGTTGAAAATGTTATCACAAACTTTTTGTGACTAGGTTTAATTCCCAAAACAGTTTTATTTCAAGTGAATTTTGCTTAATATTAATTCAACAATAAATAATAATTTTACAGAAAAAAAAGATAGTGATTGGTAAATGCTCAGTTTATATATTAGCGCACATGGCCAGTATACTTTGTGCAATTTTGATTATCATTGTATATGTCCTATACAATCTATTGTCTTATTGCTGATTGGAAAGAACAAACTTGACATTCCTAGTATTTTACTCACAAAACAAAAGTTGGACAAATTGGTTTGTAATGAAAATGTAGAGAGAATTTTTTCAAACATTGCAGACATAAACTGCATGGTCTTTACCATAACATTTGAGGTAAATGTTGCTTCTTTGTAAGTTTCCATTTTGGAGTGAATTGATGGGAAAAGAATATACTTTAGCAGCAGATTGTGAATGTTCATAATTTTATATGTTGGAGCACAAGGCCAGTATATTTTGTGCAATTTTTAATTATTATTAAAGATGTTTGTTCTATATATAAAATTCATGTCTTTTGACTGCTCAAGGGTAAAAAAAAAACTTTAGTATACATGTATATGTTTTGAGTGTGTCTTTTATGGGAATGTTCTTATCGGTTGTACTTTATTTCTATGTTCGTTTTGGTGGGATTGTTATATGCAGTAGTGATTTTCTGAGAGGAGCAGGGCCTATCAAGCCTTTATATTTCAGTAATATCTTTCAAAGTATTACTTCTTGTGATAGATATGTTCAGCAGAGGTTTCCTGAGAGGAGCAGAGCCTATCAAGCCTTTATATTTCAGGAATATCTTTCAAACTATTACTTCTTGTGATAGATATGTTCAGCAGAGGTTTCCTGAGAGAAGCAGGGCCTATCAAGCTTTACATTTCAGGAATATCTTTCAAACTGTTAGCTTCTTGTGATAGATATGTCCAACAGAGGTTTCCTGAGAGGAGCAGGGCCTATCAAGCCTTTACATTTCAGGAATATCTTTCAAACTGTTAGCTTCTTGTGATAGATATGTCCAGCAGAGGTTCCCAGAGAGGACCAGAGCCTATCAAGCCTTTGAATTTCAGGAATATCTTTCAAACTATTACCTTCTTGTGATATACTTTATAAGAGTGTGAAGTTCATATATTGTCACCACTGTTACTATCAACGTATGGAGCTTTTGAATAGATTTTACCTAGAGGAAAAAAAGAACTATTTCACAGACCTTCTTGTCATGATACAGTGATAAAAATCATCGTATGATTATAATAAATATGTTTGTATGGAAAGTAATATGTGAAGAAGAATACTTCAACCTTTATAGCCAGTTCTAAGGAAATTGTCTTCACACATATCAGGGATGTCAAATTTCCTACTTTAGTAGGATTTCCTACATTTGGCTATCAGTGTCAGTAATTTCTCATTTGATCCCAAATCCGGTACTATTTACTATTAACATACTTTAGTTTATGTGTTGCTAAAGAACATACCAGGAGCTTTTCCAACTTTTTCATATAGACAGATTGACATCCCTGACATATTATATATATGTCCGAATTTTTTTTTTTTTTTGTGTGTTTATGCAAAGCCTTATTTTTGCTCATATGCAAATAGCACCTCTTGTGTGTTTTTTTTTTCATTATTTGCAGATAGGCACCATTTCTTCAAACATAGAACTTCTGTTAGTCAAAATAGCTTGAAACTAACAGAGGATGTAGAAAAAAGGCTACTTTTTCATATTTTATAACACAACAGGTTGCCCAGTTTTAGTTTACATACAGATGGGGCACAGCGGTGACGATATGTCAAATTACCAGTGTCAACGCTATGGTTTATCTATTGATAAGGATGAAAAATTGTTTTTTGTTTTTTTTACTGTGATTATTGAAACGATGACTTTGTCGCATCATTTGCAGCTTTACATGTATATTTCTTACATTATGTCATTGTTTTATAAAGGTGCCTTAACAATACTGGCAATCAGTATTGCATTATTTTTTCTTGGAACTCTGTTGTTTCTGGTTTTATTAGAGGACCTAAAGTGATAAATTATCACTCAGCCTGTTAAAATCCTTTTTCAAAATACATGTACTTATATGCATTCCATTACCTCATCACACTGCATCAAAATGTCACAAAACCAGAAACCAGTTTTGTACATAAGAAGGTATAATATATTGTATAGTACATGTATATCATGTCACAGGATTACACAGCTTTGTACACACAGTATTTATTTATACTGACTGTTACATTTATACTGACCGTTACAGCATGTCTGAAAATGTCTGTTTGTTAAGAAGTGCTCTTAATTGACATAGTGTTAGATGCTGGATAACAATATAACATTAACAGTTCCTTATTCTTGCTGCAACTGTTCAGGATTTCAAAATGGTGCTTTTTCACAAAATTGGATTTTATTGAAAGTTGAATTCATTTTAACACAAATTATTCATCTTTAATGATAACCTTTGTAATACATGTACATG
>JBCAUA010060104.1:0-11335 GCA_038406235.1 Peronia verruculata
TATATATATATATATATTTATATATGTATTATAGACGGAAGCTATCATTTCATAAGCACGAACATAACTCCCCTTTATAGTTAACTGAACTATTCCGGAAGAAGTGGTCGTTTGTTACATGCAAGAAGTAACAGTGAGTATTACACAAATTCGTTCCTGCCATCATCTGGTCTCATATCACACTTCGACAACTATTTCTTGTGTTTGCCTTGTTGATGCTGCTTGTGAAACTTTTGTGGCATGTAAGTGTGAATCCATGTATTATATAATGCTGTGTCTCATCCACTGTGAATGAAATTTTCTTTGGAGGACTAATGAAGTTGGTGTTATGTTATCTTACCCTATCGATACTACAAATCTGCAACAAAACTGCTGAAATGCTTATGGCCTCGAAATCTGCAGAATGTATTCATATGAAATTGGGCACCAACATTGTTACATAAAGATCAGTGTTTCTTTTTTACATAACGCCGGAAAAAAAAACTCACTATGTTTGACGTTACTCTTAAAAGGCATTAATAATTGAATGCTTAATTCGCGATTGTATTTGACCTGAATGGTACGTTTGATAGAAAGGTTCAAAACGCCAAACACATTTTCTTTGTGTAACATTCAGTGTGACCATCCAAAATACTACATCGAGGTGCGCACGCTTGCCATACAATAGGTTTAATTTATATTTTAAAAATTCTCCCACGAAGGCCTGGGTTCTCTTCTAGTCTTTATATCATTATAGAAATCATCATACCTCGTCAAGAGTTTCACCAGACATTTTTTTTTTTTTTATAATTCAAAGTTGTCACAGAAATCTGGTACTGGCACAACTTCAAACAAAAGATATTGAAAGAGATCATTTATATTGAAAGAGATCATTTGGGTATGTGAAGAATACGGACTGGGACTTTCGGACAATCATAATATAGTCCTAGTTATGATCGTGAGAGTAGATGTTATTTCTGATTCAAGAGACAATAAAAGCGATTGCTTTCCTTTCCTTTGAGGATTTCTGCACATGTATTGACAAATAAGGAGACCTTATAGGGAACATCGACAACTACAAAGACTCGGAAACTGAGAGACTGAATCTGTTAGTGGTAGGATAACGCAAAAGGAAAAAAGAGGCGATATGTGAGGCCAAGTCCCACAACATAGGCTGGCACAGGGAATGCAGTCCAACTCTTATACAGCCCTAAACGGGCAACGAGATTGATCTAGTCTAGTAATATGATTTGGATCAGAAACACAGAAATAGTCTGATCGAGGTCCTCGGTTGCCAGGAGTTAGAAAGTATACAAGTATTCTCATGCCCGAGACATTCCTTTTTTGTTCTCTCTTTCCTATCCCAAGGAGAAATTAGCATGGTAAAAATTGTGATTCGGTTCAGAAATCTAAGAGATATGTGTATAATATGATGGAAGTCTTTGGTAGCGAGGTGGTAGAAACTATAACAAGTATTCACTTGAGCGTCACATTCCATATGTGTGTTTGTGTGTGTATGTGTGTGTGTGTGTGTGTATGTGTGTGTGTGTATGTGTGTGTGTGTGTGTGTATGTGTGTGTGTGCTGTTGTGCAGTGTGAAATGGTGTTGCCGTAAAGATTTCATGCTTCAGATTTCCACCCCCATTCTCCATTCTCCGTTGTTGTTGTTTTTTTTAGTTTTTTTTTTCTGATATGAAACAAGACCCAAGAAAAGAACAACGTATAGCAGCGGATAATACTGTCTAGTGTAAACCAAGTGTTTTCTCCAAGTGGATCACATTGTGCATGACTTGATCAAGGAATATTTCCCTTTTATATTCGTATAAGTTCAAACAGGATTAGATTCAATTCTTCGTGCCAGAGTTATAGCTTTCCACTGTGAGGATTAGGGGGAATAAACAACTTCCTGGTATAAATCATTACTTTATATCTCGAGGTGTCTTATGTCGGACTTGACATTCTCTGATATCATGCAATTCGGTGTGACTCACTTCCTTGTTACTGAAAACCCCCGTGATCTGCCCTATATAATGAGAAAAACGACTGTCCTGTAACACAACAGGATGAAGATTTGATAGTATGAATCTTCAGAGGCATTCAATGAAGTCTTAGATATCTGTGCTTGTCTGTCAAATCTCTTCTCTGTCTTTGTCGTGTTTAATATGCTTGTTATCCTCTTTTTTATCCAACCCCTTTCCTGCTTCTTAATCGTCTGAATGAGGATAACAGGGCCTTTTCATATCGTGTACTCTCTTCATGTTCTGGCGCATTTCTATATTACTTTCTTTTCTACTCTTGATTTGACCAGACGTAATTCAGTGTGTATGAAATACATGTAAGTACATCACTGTATAAGTGCTCTCTAAATCATCAGAATTTTTGTCTGTCCTTTTCAGATAACTGGGGTAGACATCACAAATCTGGCCATTACTCCACCAGACAATTTTCTCAAGCAGGTATCGACCGAAAAGCTGGAGGTGACTATTTTGTGATCTCATAAACATGGATCAGCTCAGGACAGAGAAGAAATCTTCCGGGCGAGACCGCTCTAGGGAAAGCGCCGCAAATGGCGAGGCGGGGGACAGAAGCTCTCGATTTGCCAACAAGAAAAAACAGAAACGTGTGGGAAAGAGAGGCCGGTCCGATGGTTTCGTCCTGGGCCTGGACCTCGCCAACTCCTCGGACGAGGAAGAAGAGTCATCGTCGGTCAAGAGACTTGACCCGGAGTCGCTCAACTTTATCTTTTGGTTACGGAACCCCAGTGTTCAAAACCTGTCTCAGCTACGCAAAGCCATCAAGTGTAACGACCAGGACTGGATGAGAAGTTTCCTGGAGTTTGATGGACTGGGACTCTTGTTCCAGGTGAGTGCACGGTTGCCGTTCGGTCAATCACCTGTAGGCCTATAGGGAATTGTAATGGCGATATCTTTGATGTCCTCTTCAAAATTTGAAGGTGATAGGCTGTTGGCTGCCACTGATCCATGATCTTTCACTCTAAAATGATATATTACGTATTGTCTAACCTTTTCAAGACATAAATGGTATACCAAAGAAACTGTTATCATTTACGTAATCGGATTAGCCACCCCTTACTTGAACATTTTACTACCTGCAGAGTATTCTTAGAAATATAATTCTGATGCCTTTGCTTAATCATTCTTGTAAGGTGCTAGATTTTTGCAACATTTGACCGAAAGTGTGCGGCAAAGTTTGGTATCTGTCTTACATACAAAGCTTTGAACTCGCAGCTGAAGTGGGGAGTAATAGGGGCAGATGAGATGAATCAGTCAATCGTTCAAAGCTAACAGGTATAGATCTAGGTTTGACAAATGATAACAGTGGGTTCCTTGTTATGCCTGTGTTTCTTCAAGAGTTGTAGACTCTGTTACATGACAAACAGCAAACATTCAGCAAGCACACTCATAGCCAGAACCGGAAAACCTAGATCATTTACTGGGAATAAAGTGTCTGTGTGTTTGACAATAGCGTTTCTGTGTGTGCGATTGAGGCATGCCTGGGTAATTCTTTCTGAAGTTGTTCTGTGTCAAAGGAATATATATTATTTGACTTCTGGATGTATATTTGACTATTGTGCTGTATGTATGTGACGAGAGGCACGTATAGAGGGAGAGAGAGACACTCTGTGGGAGAAGGAAGGAAGGAGTTCGATGTCATATGTCAGGGTGTTCTCGCAGACAGTTGGACCCATTATGTCAAGTAAGGGCCAATTTCAGCCCTGATGTAGACGCATTCTGTAAATAGGTCAGATCTTGACATGGAGTGATCATATAAAGTTCGAGTGGGTTCAGTCCTTTTTTACCATCTTTCTCCACCTCCATCCTTCCTTCTCTTTTATTCTTACCTTCCATTTCTGAAGCTGAGTGACTTTTTACATTAATGTATTTTTTCCCGTGGTAGAAATGCGAATTTGTTGTGAATCGTTCGTTACATATACATTATATGCGAAGATACATCGACCAAAACAAAAAGCCATAAGTGTAGGGACATCAATAAATATATAGTTTATTTACAGGCCTTAACGCGACTAGGTTCATGTAGAGATTAACAGAGGTGTAGCAAGGGCCCTCAGACTCTTATGTGGTCTCAAACTCAATGCAGTCAAGAGGAACCATGAGGGCAGCATAGGACGGACACTAAACTTAATGATAGTATTTAGAGTTGTTAGTTAATTTGAGCCAAGAAAAAAAAGTAATTAAAGGAAAAAAAGAAAGAAGGAAAAGAAAGAAAGAACGAAAAGGAGAGAGGAAGAAAGAAAGAGAGAAAGAAAGAAAGAGGACAAAAGAAGGAAGAGAAACGAGACTAGGAAAGGATAATAGGAAGATATACAGAAGGACCTACAGAGAAGGAAAGACAAAAGAATAAAAAAGGAAAGATAATTAGACAGAAAACGGGGAAGGAAGGAGGGACTGAAGGAGAAAACGTTGTATTAGCTAGTATGACAGGATTTGATGAGGCTCTTGGGGTGTTTGCTTAAGTTCGATTTCTTTGTTTCTTATGTCCATCATAACTGTGTCCTCTCTCTCTGACCAGTGTCTGCGTAATCTAAGCGGCTACCAAAGTGTCCATCTGACGGACATGGTTCTGCGCATGGCCTGTGTGTCCTGCATCCGTGAGGTGGTCAACTCCAGAAGTGGTCTGGACTGTCTGCTGTCCATGGGGGACCGCAACGATAATCTCTTCGGCAGGAGGTTTGCCACAGGTAAGCTGACACATGGTGGTGGTGCTGATGCTTGGAGGCTGTGGGGGTGGGGGAGTGAAAGACTGGGGACGAGTTTGTGTAGATGAGAGCATGAGGGTGAGTAAGAGAAGGTGTTGATATTAGATTGGTCATGGAATCCGAGAATGGGCGTATTATGAAAGCGAGAGTGTGAAAATGGGAGTAGGGAGAGTAGGAATGTGGGATTCAGAGAGGGCATGCAGAGTGGGATTGTGAGAGTGAGATTGTGAGAGAGTGGAACTGGGAGTTTAGGATCATGAGTGGGAGAGAGGTCATGTTGGAGTGGGATTGTGAGATTGTAGGAATGAGAACCTGGGAGTGGGCATGTGAAATTGGCAGTGTGAAGGGTGAAAGTGAGAGAGTGGGAGTAAGATGTAGAGAGAGTGTGGATGTGAAATTAGGTTCTTTAGAGAATGAGTTTGAAGATGAGAATACAAAGGTGGAGGTGAGAGGGTGGGAATAAGGATAGGAAGGATGTGAATGTTAGAATGGATATCAGAGGGTGGGCATGTGAACATGCGAGTGGGAGGAGAAAGGTACATGGGCTACGGTTAGCTTTGGTAAAGATTTCAACTTTCTGAGGATGATAATTTCGGGGGTGCACGGGGCAGTGGGAATTAGAGGGGTCGGAGTGAGAGTGTGAGAGGGAGTGAGAAAAATGTGGATGTTAGACTCTGAGTATCTGAGAGTGGGAGTGTGAGGGTGGAAATGTGAGGAATATAAGAGTTGAATAGAGGGAGTGGGGATGTGAGAGTGTGAATGTTAGAGTGGGAGAGTGGGGGAGTGGGAACTATTGTGAACGGTGAAAACACGTGGATGGAGGCGTGGCAGCGGACATGTTGGAAGAACTGACTGTGTGTATACGTTTGAAAGTGGCTCTTTGAACGTGTATCAGTGAGAGACGGAGCTGGGGAGAGCAAAAATATGACAATGGAGCGCAACATGAAAGTTAAAAAGACAGGAATCACAGAAGATGAGTGTATAGAATACCGTATCATGGATCTGTCCGTATACGCGAAGAAAGGAAATCAGATCTCTTTGCATTAAAACTTCCGGCTCGCTTGCAAGACGCACAAAATCCTGCTCATGGATTAATGTTATCGCAATTTCTTTGTATAAACAGTTCACCGATATCATACATCTGCCATAGGCCCGCTCAAGAGAAGAGTGCATTAGGCCTAGTCCACTTGAAGGCAGATATCATTTTTACCAGGTCTGAAAAGCTGTGAGCGTAGATTATCTGTGTTGGCTCTTCTGTATGGAAGAAAATATTTAACATCAAAAGCTAAACTTAAGTTCGATGTCACTGCCAGTTTAGGTAGTCTATATTCATATTCACAATTTCAGTAAGTAAACGTGTGTTGACTTGATGGGGCGTCAAAGAACTGAGTAGTTCAGACATTTTATAGAAATGACAGCTGAATCGTCAGCAACGAGAACCTTCAACAGGAGATGGTCAGACATTAAGGTCAGACAGTATTTAACGAGAAAATGTGTGGGCTGAGTGGGGAAAAGTACTGAAAACAAACCAATGAGCGAAGTTACCCATCAACCAAATTGTTTCCCTTTTGCCAAGTACATGAGACAAAGAAGAAAACAGTCACTTTTTCACTTGTTATGTGAAACATAAGTTGCAGAAAATTCTGAAAAATTCACCATAGCTATGATGAACATTTTAGTTTTTTCTCATAGTGATTTTTAATTTCAAAACTGTGTGCACCACATGCTTCTAATAACAAGAGAAAAAGTGATTGTTTCCATCTTTGCAATGCTTTTCCTACATTTCATGGCGAGAGGAAACAACCTACTTGGCCCATTGTCTGTAGCTGAATAACTGATCCAAGGAAGACAATAAATCTCCGCTGACGCTCAATGACTCAAGAGAGAAAACGAAAGAAAAGAAACAACTAGTCTTGTGATAAAATGTGCATTTTGCAAAGGATCAATTTAGAAAGGAGATGACCTTATGATGTCTGCAGTTTAGTTTTAAAAGGATGTCATACTTTGTTCGAGCTCTTATGGTCTGTTGTCATCACCCATTTGGCTCCTGTTCATGTCTTTGTATTGTCAAAACATATCTCGTTTTGTATTGTGAAAACATATCTCATTTGCTATGAATCAACAAAGAGGAGTACAAAGAGACAAGAATAGAGGAGGGCTGACCCTTTGGTGTCAGCTTGAATCTTCTAATGGGGACACACAAAACACACCTGCAGAGGGAGGGAAGGATATAGAGCGGAACACCCGTGTGTACCTGTGTGTACATGAGTAAATATGTGTGAGAACACGTTTGTGTGTGTGTGTATGTGTGTATTAAATGGGATGGCTGTTGGCTATTATGAACTTAAAAATATCGTAAAGGGGTATCTTGATATTTTTGGTTCTTTTATTAGCCATAAGCGGGTAATTATACCATGAACACTATCTTGTACTCCTTGCAGTCTAGTCCCAACCAAAGATCGTTCTGCTGTAGGAAGCAAGATAAGACTATCCTCACCATATAGCTTATAGCTATCACTATTTAATTTAGGCTTCGTATGTGTGTGTGCTGGCGTGTGTGTAGGTGTGTCTGAGTTTTAAGTAAGGGTGGAAGGAAAGACTGGTGTAGTCAAGGCAAAAACGTCAACATGCTTTGGTGGGTTGTATGAAAAGCCAGCCTGAAGTGCTGGGAGGGGGCACAGTAATTTGCTTTCAGCCTCAAAACTTACGTTTTATGTCTTCAGTGTCTTTGAAAATTCTTTTAAAAGTGTAGGTGTTGGCATTCTGGTTGAGCGGAAAGAAATGTCTACTGAGGAGAAGGGGGGGGGGGAAGGGGAGGGGGGGGGGACACCACAATGTAGGAGAAATCGTAGGTAGCCCAGAGCTTGTCCGCCTGTTGAATGTATCCGAGGTCTATGGCGTTGAATGCATTGCTAGTCTGTTCTCTCACCGTTGTTTATCTTCTTTTACTTCTTCTTCATCTTCATTTTCTTTTACATCCGTTAAATAAAGGCGCAAATACCTGCTATACAATACTGAGAACTGAGGAAATTTCAAACCATAATTTTCATAGCATAGGAGTCAGACATGAGTCATCAGAAGGGTGAATGTGTAACACTTTTAACAGCAAAATGTATTTATTAGCCTTTAAATTTGTCAGATAATCTGATAAGAGAGAAAGGTGAGAGGAGTCAAATGTGTTTCATAAGGGCACAGTGGGGTTTTCCTGATATTGTATTAGACTGTAGATTTGGAGGGACTGAGAAGTTGGGAGGGGGGGGTGGATGTGGGGTCAGCTATTTTAACCCCACGGTTTCCATATAAATAACTAACCTACTGGATTTACGATCTTTTTGTTTAAAGCTCTGGACATGTCCACATGGACGTTTAACTAAACTGAAGAGCCACGAATTTCCTGCAACAAATTTTTGGGTCTTTAACACTGTGTGAAGCAGAGCAGTAACTCACAGTATGAAACTGTGGAATTTATCTAAGGTAAAACTGTTTGCAGATCTTTGGTCCACGATCTTGACCCTGGAAATAACAACCAAGCTTTCATTTAACAAACAAACAAAACAAAACAAAAAATTAAAATTAAGATGACTGTCCACCGCCAACTAATCAAATACATCGAAAAAAAAAAAAAAAGAAGAATTTGAATTAAGTTAATAAAGTAAACTAATATTGCTAACCAAGCTTTCATGATGATGACTGACAAATGGCCCAACAATATAACTTCTAATGAGACAACAAAATAATTAATGCCCTCACACAAGTCCTGGGAGAGAGAGAGAGTTATAAATGTGTTTGAAAAAGGGCGTGAAATAATCCGGGAGGTGAAGTCGAGGGGATGAATGGAGAAGAGGAGGTGATGGATCAGTTTTGTGTTCTGTAAGGGTGGTTTACTCTGATATCATCCCAGCAGGAAACAATATGAATCGATTTTGTACTTAGCAGTTTTGACCGTGGTACTTACGATATTTATTATATGAGGGAATTGGGACATTGTACCCCTGTAATTTGTTTACCTACCTACCACCGACCTCTGCCTGGGTAACCGGCCAAGTTTCGTGAGGGCACATTAGTGCAAAGTTTCGCGTAAAAGGAAGAAATGAAGGAGGAAGGGACGTGTTTATATGAACGCTTTATGTCTACATCTTCGCTGGTCTTGATTGTCCGTTCTCTAATATTGTCTTCGCGGCCAGGTGCAAATATTGGATAGTGTGCTGAAAGAAAAAAAAAAACAAAAAGACTGTCCGAATTTTGAATAGGAATGTGGTCAGGACAATGTTGGTACTTGAGTATATTGTTCTCCTGCATTGTGTTGTTGGTAAGAAGTAGTTGAAGAGTTAAGTACAAAGTGCGCGATTAATTTGGTTGATAGTTTTCAGTTGCTCACTTGTCATTCCATGAAAGAGCATAATATAGAAAAAGGAAGTAGCAAGGGAAGGGTGGGCGGAAAAGTCAAGTAGTGAGGAGGTCAATGAAGGAACCGACAGAATGATAAAGAAACATTCAGTTCCTTACCTAGATGTAATTGCCAGAGATGTACTGTGTATCATTTTCCAAGTCTTGTTCTAAAGCCACCAGATAGATCAATTACATGATTATGATAACTAAAGAAGCAGAAGTATTATTTCAGATTATCTTTCACAAAATTTTGGAGGTTGACGGAGATTCAGTGCAAAGGAAAACATGAAACCGGCAAATTGAGGTATAAAGTAGCCAAAAAAACTTGGCTTCATAGCTACGTAACAAACATATAAAGTAACAACAGCACAACGCGATAGCCTGGCCAGTGAATCGTTTACCTCTCTTTGATTCTGTTTTCTCATCTTTCTTCTGTGTATTTGACTTTGTACTTACACTAGATCGACAGCATTTAGTATAAATGAATTTACACTGTGTCCGCCATTTCATTGGTATTTCCTTTGTGTTGAAATCAACCACCGAAGATCAAACGCTGAAAAGAGATGGTGTATGTATGCTTGAGTCAAATATGACACGAGAAATCGCCCACACATCAACCTTCCACAGACAAACTGCCCATAGTTATAGGGCCTACTTACTTGGTAATACAGTAGTTGTTCAGCTTAGTGTTTCCCCTCTGTGGATTGAGCAAGAATCAGTGTTGGCTTTTCTCCTATCAATCTCTGTATGAAGATTTTAATTATGCATCTTTAAGTTCAGTCTTATTGGCCTTCGTACTGTTTTAAGGACCATTATTACTCTTGTTTCGATATAACTAGTGGGATAAGTATTGCTGTGATTCCGAGACAGGCCATAGATCATAGCTGCAATTGTGGATCCAAATCTTATTGACATGTATTCTTCAGACCATTCATCCCCCCCCCCCCCAAGGTCTTTGTCCTTGAAATCAGTTTTTCTTTTACATCGAAATAAATATCATTTCTTCAAGAATAATCTAAACGTTACACCAACATGTCTGTGAAACCGGTCTTAGTATTTACATCGGCGTGTGTGTCTTCACATAATCATTCTGATATACAATATGTGTGTCTGAGAATAGTCTGCTTCTTACATCGCCATGTGTCTTCGTAGTCCTTCTGCCTGTTACACCGACATGTGTTGTTGAGATCAGTCTTCTTATTTTGATTGTCAGGAATCTTAGAGATAATAAGTCTAATGTACCACTGACATGAATCGTTCTATCACTATGACGTCTGTATGACTCACACTGATATTATTGTGAACCAACAAACAGCGACAGATACCTGATATCTTGTTGTTTTGAATCCAAGAGCTCATAACGACCAAAAATGGAGGTCAGTTACTAAGGCCGACCATTTATTTCCAGTTAGAAGCTCTGCCCCCCGCCCCCTAGAAAAAAAAAAAACCTACCAGGAAGATTAAATGTTTAATTTTGTGCATATGCCTTCGGCTGAACCAGTATTGCTATTTATATAGAGGCTTTATGGTGATCGTTGAATGAAAGATATTGGAAAACTGTACACAGCGCTTCTTTCAACTCGCTGTTTACGCAATCTTCTAGGTAAATAAAGATCATTTTAACCACAGTATTGATTGTGAAAGCGTAAACACTGAGAACGCACCTACAGGGTATTTTACTGTGCTTCAAATTGTCTGGAACTGACAACCTGCTTTTTTTTTTTTTTTGCAAGACAAACAAAAACATGTTAAATTGTGTCAAACTGACAGGAGTGGGGACAAAGGGAGTGGAAGGGGAATGGATAGGCTATGGATATGTTAGTGAGCCTGAAGGTGTTATATCCATTTAAATTTAATGCCATGTTTACAGATGACTGGAAAAACTGTAATGGTATAGTTCGTGTATGGTAACATGTTGTTGCAGCAGTGTGACTCACACTACAATTAACAGCCGTGTCTTCATTGGCTGCGTATATTGAACAACTCATGCTATACAGTTGAAACTTTTTTTTATCTTTTTTTTTTTCCCCCTGGAAAACGTCTGTTTTTTGTTTTTTTTTGCCCGTTCAATACATCTTCTCTCTCTTCTATTGTGCCCAATGGCATAGTCCTCTTTTAATCTATTTCTTTCATGCAGCTGTCTCACGTCCACCGTCCCTGATCCCTATTCTGGCGTTATGTTTCTCATCTCTCTCTCTCTCTCTCTCTCTCTCTCTCTCTATATATATA
>JBCAUA010060115.1:4024-25321 GCA_038406235.1 Peronia verruculata
CCCCCCCCCCCCCCCCCCCCCCCCCCCCCCCCCCCCCCCCCCCCCCCCCCACCAGAAATTCCAAAAGTTTAGACTTGTTTAGAGTGCTTGCAACACCAACAATGTGTTGTACCACAGCAGAGATTCAAACAATATATGATTTATTCATAGAAAGGAGGAGAAAGAAAATAATACTCCACATATCACAATCATTTTGTTTTTTCAATATACTGTGGACTGCCAATTTTCCACAGGTTTGCTATTTCTTTTCTTTTTTTTTTTTTTTAAATAATGTGTAGACCATTGCTGTATCCCTCTAGGTTGTGAGTCCCTGAAGAAGCTTGACCTTACAGTGAATTTCATAGGAGAGCTTACTTCAGTGGAATCTTTGAAGGATCTCTATGACTTTGAAGAACTGTAAGGATTTATGAATAATACATGTATATAAATTCACTTCAGAGTAATTTAGTTTTCTAAAAGTTGCCATATGCTGCATGTTAACACTATAATGCATTATGGCTATTTAGATGTGTTTGAAGCCAACGAAGCAGTTATTATTTTTTGACTATTTTTTTTTTTTTTTTAAAATAAGAATGCAGTTCTTATTGTGCATCAGGATCAGAATTGTAATGAAAAAGGTCATACCGAACAATATTCATGGGAAAAATCTAGATATGTCTTATTAGATTTTGATGCTATTTTATGTTGGCTGTTACTGAAATATATGCGAAGATATCCCTCTATCAGTCATTGCAGATATCTTGAAATGTGTCATTTGCTTGTGTGAAGTTCCCATCCCTTCGTATTGCCTTTTCAGGTTTCTTACAGGTAACCCTTGTACTGAATTTGAACACTATAGAGAGTATGTGATAGCAACACTCCCCCAGCTACAGGTAGATACATGTTTCTTACTGTGGTTTAATTCCATCATGATCGAAATGATGAGCGCCATTTTGGCTTTGTTTACTGTACAGGGATGGCACCAAGATGCTACTGTCATATTTACATTTGAACAATTAATGCATACAGGAATGTAGTCTTTTATCATAAATTTGCATTTGCTCTGAAACACATTTTTTTCACACCACATTGGATAGAAACTGCTTTGATTTCAAGTCAAATGCACCAATAAAAATGAAAAAAATAATCAAGGTTCCTGTCTTGCTAATGATGAAAAACATATGAATTTCTCTGATGTAATGGTCATACTTAGTTTTCTAACTGAGAATAAAGGTCATGGACAGTGATGGGACCAAAATTTGAAAAAAGCCCATAAACAACAACCATCATGTATTTTGCAGCTGCCAGGATCATAATGATGAGCATTGCTCATCTTTGCTCTAGATCCCCATTACATGAGACTTGTACAGAAAACAGTGTTGGTAAAAAAGCAAACTGATCTGGTGTTATGAAAAGATTAATAGTGTACATAATATATCACTGACCCTTATTTTAAGGAAATCTTATTCAGTATTATGTGGAGCTTTTTTTTTCCACTGATTCACTCCCATATCATATAGCATCAAGGTGACTAGAAATGCAACAGTTACATCCCCTTCAGATATTGATATAAATTGTCTCAGACACCAAATTTCCTATATCTTTATACCAATAATGAATTGCTGACCCCTTAATAGTGGCATTAATCAGAAGCTGGATGGACAATGCAAAAACTCTGGAGAGAAAATATAAGAGGAGAACATAGATAGAGTTCATATAAATAAGAAACACTGGGTAGGGCCCAGATATGGTTTGAGGGAGAGAATCATACAAACTATGAATTGAAGCTGTTGATAGAATTCAGCTTTCTTCTACATGCATTTATTTTTTATAGTCATGCAATGTTTGACTCACATTTCAGAGACTTGATGGAAGAGAAATTGAGAAATCTGACAGAATTAAAGCCATTCAAGTAAGCTTTTCTAGAGAATATATTGTCCTTGAAATTATGCAAGAATTTTTCATATTTATTTAGCCTAGTTATTATTAACAGAATGCCACTAAACAGCATTTTGCTTTTAGATGTTGAAGTTAAAATTCAAAACAAACTAAAACCTATGATGACACTTCTGTAGTGAACAGGGACAATGTCATTATTTAGTTGCACTATTAATGTTACGTAGCACAGCATATGGACTTTCATGGCCACACTGAACTTAATCAACAATTGCAATTCTATATTTTTTCAGTGTAGGCAACAATACAAATCCTTTTCTTTTTTTATTATTTTAATGATATAAAATGTTGAGAGAACTATAATAGAAACTCATTTTTTAGAGGCTTTATTTCCCCTTTAAGCTGTCATCTGTTTTTCCATTCTCACCTTTTTTTTTTTTAAATTACCTTCTTTGTTTTATTGTTGTTATGTTCAGAATCTGCCATTTATCAGAGGCAGCATTCTACAACAACAAGAAAGATACAGAAAAAAGAGGGTGAGTCTACCACTAGTGTAAATCTATGTATGTATGTTTTCATCTCATACAAGTGTAATGGCTGTCATTGTCTCTTGTAGACTTGTGGGTATAGTGAACATATCAAACCTCTGAGGGGTCAAAGATGCACAAAGCATTTACAAAGAAGAAAATAATTATTATAAATATTTGAGCATAAAGTAAAGCCTTGTTAGGACAAAAATATTAAACTGATATCAAGGTAGGATGAGATGTTTTTCAATAGAATAATAGAAATAAGATTGTGGAGTATTTGGCACAAAGGTGCCAATTTATTATAATATTGCAAATAACTGATTACTTGATTATTTGAATAGCTCATATATTAGGCTAGTATTTTAGAACTAAATTTATGATCTATGATGTATCATATTTGTCAGAGCCACAAATGGGCTTAAATATTTGTGTGTATAGCAGATAATATTCTCATTTATAATCAAGAATAGTTGAAAATACCGTTAGTCTGTATTTTTATATACCTTTGAGAATTCTTTTGTAAATAAATGTGACATTTTTTCCTCTTAGCTTTGTCATTATGGTGAACGACAAAGCTTTAATTTCAGTATGTATACATTCTTAATGCAGAATAGATTATGCCCCTTAATATTCAATTCTAGAAATCTCTACTTGATCTCATGTTGATCCCAAATTTATTGTGAGGTATAGATTTTAGTGTAACTATTCAAAGAATCTATGTCAAATTTTTGCAGTTCACTTATCGTATATATCAGTCAACATCTCCGTAATGAAGATACTCATACTTCTTTTAATATCTCATTACTGAAGGTAACTATAAAGAAATAGAAACTTGTCTACCCTTTTTTTTTTTTTTAGTAGTAGTAATTTTTATTATGCCTGTCATTTTATTCAGGTTAAAGAAAAAGCTGAGGCTCTTCAGAAATCAAAAGAGAAGCATGAAAGAGATGAAAATAATGGAGTGCAAAATCATGTGGGAGATGGGGATAATACTGATAATGGCAGCAATAAAGAGAACCAGCCAGGGTTTGATGGAAGATGGTATACAGATATCAATGAAGGGTAGGTCATTACTTCTATGGCTCTTTTCAAACTGACAGTTGATGCAATCTCTATTTTGCACTGCTGTTGTACTGGCAATCATTTCAGTTGGCTGTTCTCTCCTGTGTAAGTTATGACTGATCTGAAGGATAATCCTCAAATTTTATTTGATTTGCTTTTATTAGTTTTCATGTTTATCGTCTTAGATGCATAGGTTATACAAATGAGTGACCATGCTGTGATTGCAGTTTGAAATATATATCGGAGGACTTACGACCTGTCTCAGTCATTAATTTCTTTCACTTGCAGAACAGTAATCTCTGCCTAAAAACCCACAGGCCAAGGGCACTGTCCATCTAAGAACTACTTCTTTTATGAAACTGAATTTTTTCTGTGTATTTTACCTCCTTAAGAATATACTACCAAAACAAAATCCACCTGTCAGGCCCAGGCATGCGACCATTCATAGTGTATTTTCATGTCAGATTGTCCACTAAAGGAAATGCACAGCACTAGGTATTCAGTATAAAGGGGAGGTGGTCTGAGGCAACAGAGCATTCCAAGGGACCAGAAATATGAGGTGGAAGTGATGGAGAGATATATGATGGTAACCAGGCAACATAGATAAACCTGTAACCATTTTTGTTTGTGTTGACAGCATGTGGTTTCTGTTTATAAGGAGGAATACCTTGAACCTCCTGACTGGTCAGTTGTTTTCCTACTTCAGACAGTCTGATTAAATTCAAACGTTGAAGTCTTCAGTGATTAGTACAATCATCCATAGAGTAACATAGTCATAGCATGTTTTATTCAACATTGATACATGTCACTGTCACATGGAAGATTACCTGTTGTTTGAAAGAAGCTGGACATTATTGATGAAGCTATGGACCAAGAAAGATCAGGAACTGTTAAAGTTACTTCATAAACACATACACAATGGAATAAATTGTTTTTGCTTGCATAGATTAACCTGAAGATCAGCTAATCACAGCGTCAAGGAAATGGTCAGATGGGTCAACCTTTTAGTCCACCTAGCAGCTCATTTTTATGTCTTCAAGTGACTGGATTTTTTTTCTAGGTGGAAGCCATTGTATTTGTTATGCAGTTAGATGAAATGAGTCTGAATTCAAATTTTTCAAATAGTGTTATTGGTGTCAGTGTTAAGATAAATATTGTCCTTTCCTTCGATGCAAAAACTATTTAGCTACAGTACAATTTCTCCTGAGCTGAGATTTTCACTCTTTGAGGTTAACCCCTAACTCCTATAACTCCGTGATAAGAAAATCTGACCCTCATTTACCATCCAACTCATTATTTGTGGTCACTTGACATTTGTTTAAGTTAAGATTAAGATATGTTCTTGTTTCCCTAAGTCCCATACTGCCATTACATTGATGCTATCATTTAAATTTTCTTTGTTTTTGTTTTTTTTCCCCAAAAGTTTAAGTTGCTCATCTCTTTTATACATGTATCTTTTTTTATTTCAAACTGTCCATCAATCATCATATTGTAATGAATCAGCTTTATCTTTACTGCCTTCACTATTAGAAAGAATAAGTTGATGTCAGCCATGCTTTTGAGGCATATACATTTTTTCTTGCTCAATATGGCATTTCTTTCAAGGCCAGTAGTTATTGAAAACACCATCTAAGCTAGCCCAAAACAATGATAAAAGTGGATTTTGGTTACGAGATGACCTTAAAAAGTGGACACATTAAGTCTTTGGGTAGATTTAGACCTTGATCTTGATTTTTCCATGTTGTCTGTGATGAGACATGAAGTAAATATTATTCTTGAGATGATGATGAATAAGTATTCTGTGTGTGTATGTGTGTGTGTTTGCATGTGTGCATGCATGCGTGCGTGCGTGTATGCATGTGTGTGTGTGTTAATTATACTATGAATATGTATAATCATTTTTAATAAATAGATCCTCTAGATGATCATTTCTCAAATGTGGTATAACAACGAAATTTGAAAGCAATGTGTAAACCGAACATAAAAAAATTAATGTGGTTAATCTCATTTTATTGACAGATCTTGCCTTATCCATGTAATATAAGTTTATTTCATCCTTTAGATACTGAAAATTTGTTATATAGTTAAATAACTCTATTAGTTGACACTTGAATTCCATTTTATTTCAGAGATAAAAAAATTGAGCTAGACAATGGAGATGAAAATGCCGCAGACAAGAAGAAGACACATGAAGAGAAAGTGGATGAGTATGTACAGTGGATACACAGAGAAAAGAAATAAAGAAGAAAACACATGTTTACAGACATAGGATTTTCTGTCATATGTTCACTATTAAAAATGCTGGTTTGTCTAGACATGTAACACCTTTACATGTCAGTATTTTTCTGTTCTGACAAAAAAACTTTTAATTTTCATGTACTTGTATCAGATTGGTCACTTTGGACTGTGAAGAGTCAAACAAATTGAGTTTCTTATTACTGCTCATTCAAATTCTGAATTATGTGAAATTTGTATTTCCAGATTCTGGAATGAGAAAACAGCATACACCCCGGAGTCCAGGCTGGAAATTCACAATCACTTGAAGGAGTTGAGAGAGAAAGATGAGAAAAAGTTAGTCTGGAAAGTTTGAAACATCTAAAGCACATTCTACCTGTTTCCTCTTAGAAATGTTCATAAAGAAACAATGGATTTGGAATTTTGACAAAAAAAAAAGGATGTTTTTCATAAATATTCATGAGTCCTGCCTAATATTGATCATGGTGATGTTTAATTTGTATTAATGAAACTCACAAAATTAACACAAAACTTTTGATGATCTGACAGGTTTAACATCTGACTGCCTTAATGACCCATCCTTTATCCGTTGCTGCTGCTATATGAAACTATCTAGTTGTATGTTAATATTATCAGAAAGCAGCTGGCAAACATAACTTAGTGACAAGTCTGACATTCAATTTGGGAAAGAACTTTCATATTAATATATGAAAAAGACATTGACTTCTTCTGTTAAATTATCACAGTATGAAAATGATGCTTCAGTGAAATTGTCTTTGGCTTCCCTATCTTATGTTTGATCATAAGGAAATGTATAAATATATTATGTACTCGTTTGAATGATCTCTTTTTTATAGATCCATTCCCCATTTGTATTTACTTCTATGTGAAAAAAAGGGGGGGGGGGGGGAGGGGGTTGGAAGTCTGACATCATAATTCTCTGAGGGGTGGACAAAGAAGTCTGATAATATAATTCTCAAAAAAAGGGTGTGTGAGAAATGAAGTATGCAACAAAATAAAAAGGGGAGTTGATGCAGAGCTTTGGTGTCATAGCGCTAAAAAAAGAAGGGGGTGGAAGAGGAAGTAGAGACATTACAGCTCATGGATCTATAAACAAAGTTTGACCACTAAATGCGTATTTGCTTTGATTTTGCTAACTCATCTGAATTTTGTAAAGGAAAGTCTCATTTTTTAAATATTTTTTATTTCAACATTTTGAGTTGTTTTTTAAAATTCACAATGGTTTGTACTTGCTCTCAACATGGTGTGGTATATTCTTGCCTTTCTAGAGATGAGTCTGACACAAAGCCAACTAGGAAATACTTCACAGATGATGGCAGACCATTGAATGTAAATGAACCCAAGTAAGTAGCTAGAAAAAAAAAAAATATTATTACAAAAAAGTAGATCTAGATCTAAATTTTAAATTATATTGGATTTTATATATATATTTTCATGTATCTAGCTCAAAATTCTGGAAGTTTGATATGTAGTAAATCACACAATATATAAAATTACTTTTTCAGTCATTGTGTTACTGAAATCTGGATATTATTTGTCAGTGCACAATATGTAAATGATTTCAGTGAATAACTTAACCAAAAAGCAAAACGAAAAGTGGTCTTTATGATAAAAGTTAGTGAATTTAATTGTAAATGGTTATAAATAAACAAAAAAATTCTTTGACTGGACTGTGGGATTTTCTGTGGAAGAAATTGAATGAAGGGCAATGTCAAGAAGTCAAATTTGTAATGATTGTATATCTATAAAAAAAAAAAAAAAAGCAAAAAAGCAATAACAACAAAATATATTGGCAATATTTGAAGATGAACTCTCCACCATAGGATAGTTGTGTACATGTATACAGAAGCACAAGGGAAAAAAACAATTTCTTGGCATTCCTTAAAGGTTGTTTTTTTTAATTGTCAAATTATTGAGCATTAAGAATTGTGAGGTTTTGTAAAAGTTGCACAATCTTGTGAGGCTCATACATATCTTCCATGTGTAAATGATGTCATTTATTTCAGTGGTAAAGAAAATCCATGAACTTTACTTTGATAGAACATCTAGCCGTTGCCCTCCCTTTGCAGAAATACCCATTTTGAATGGAAACCCCAGTTATTCCACAGTCATAAAATCATATTTGCCTAATGATGTCCCTTTTTACAACTGACTGATTTCATCAAGACTTGTGACAAATGTGCCTCTTGGTTTGAGAATATTACACTTTTACTGTGTTTCAGGGTTGATTTTTCCTTGACAGAGGATGATGAGAATATTCTCCTTGATGTTGCCATTTTCAAGTATGTTCCTTTTTTCATATCAAGCTATTGTTTCTTTGTCTCCAATCTGAAAATATAGATAAAATTGTGATGTCAGGCAGTAAAAGAAAAAAAAAAAAATTGTTTCTAATTTTTTTGCCCCTGCACAACAGGATTGAAACATTAAAGTCACAATACACACCTGAAATAGCTATTTTATGGGGGAGTAGGGTGGGGGGCAGGGGGTGCTGAGAAAACTATCAAAACTGGGGTTTTGCTATGATTTGACACTTTGACCTCTTTAGAAACCAGAAAAACAACGGATGGGACGAGAAACATATTTTGTTTGCCCCAGAATGGCACCAACACAACACCGCTAAGAGACTATAGAAAGACTGTGAGAATTCAATTGTGATTTTGTCAATATGTCTATTTTCTTCACTCTTTTTCCTGAGGATTTTTCAGTTGTGAACCAGTTACTCCACAGCATATGGTTTAATAATATGGATCCCTTGTTCTGAATTTCATATATATTTTTGAAGGAAAAACTGGACATTTGGTGGTAAATTGAGAAAAAAAAAATCACATTCATCAATATCCATATTTAAAAATTTTGTAACAATGATGTCTGAACAAAAGGCAAATGCATATTGTTTCATAAATAGAGCTATGTTGTTCATCTGCAAAATTTCAAATGATTTCATTCAATATTCTAGGAGCCTAAGGCTTTTGAAAAATAGCTAATTTTCAAAACACAAAATCCAATCTGGCAGTATTGTCATGGCAAGCGGAAGCAAAACAGTTTTTCCACCCTTTCCCTCTAATTTTGATATGCTGCATCTGAATTTGAAGAGTGAAAAATACCTGGTTCAAGCATTCAAAAAATCACTCTCAGGACCCACATCCTCCCTTAAGGGGCTGAAAAACCTGTTTATAAATATGATAATGTACAAGCATGGTTTTACAACAACTTGGAAAGAAAATTGTAGAAGACTATTCAATAATTTCAGCCATTTTGGCAGTTTGCATATGATAAAATATTATGATATTTTTATGCCTTTCAACCTCCTGTGGGTAGTTTCTTTGTTAGAGTGGCCCTCTGATCTATTTACTCTTAGTCAAGAGAATTACTGAAATTATGTCATGCTTGAAATTGTACATAAACCTTTCACAGATATTGTTTGCCAAGTGGATATTTGTTTGTTTTGGGAGATTCTATTTTTTTCCTGGCCTGATCCTAAAAACTTTTCCAACAGTAGATAGGTTTAAGAATAAAATACTATCATTTGATGTCTAGTCAGCTTCCGCAAGCTAGATTACTTTCCTTTGCCAAGCATAAGCATGAAATACAACACTTTTGAAATGTGAGACAAAAAACAGAAAAATGATGAGAAAATACATTTAAGTTACCTGGGAATTTTCTGAATTTTCTTTACTCTTGTTCCCAATAGCAACAGAAAAAGCAATGTTTATTTCTTCTTTATAATACTTTCTTTACACCATTTGTTCTTGGCAAAGGGAAATAACTTGGTAACAGCCAAAATGGTTCATTCAGTATACTGCATTCCTACTTGCTATTACTACAAACCTCAAGCATTAGGATAGCATTTTTATTGCATTTTTATATTATGACAAATGAAAATGTAGTTTAAAGACATCATTGAATGAGACTGTAATCAAGTCTGACATTTGGATGCAAATAGCTGAAAATAATATTTCTTGTCAACAGACACATGGATACATCTTTGCTGGACTGTGATGTCCAACCAACATATGTCAGGGTCACTCTGAAAGGAAAGGTGAACAAAAAGTGAAAAGATATACATCTTTTTTTTCTTTTGATTCTTTGCTGTATGTTTCTATTAGTGCTTTTACGATTCTCTCTCTAAATCTACATTGTCCAAATGTTCATAATGATAACAGAACTGTTTTTTTTTTTTTTCAGATTTGTGAGGCTTTCAGTGAAAACCGATCACATGTCACTGGCATTCATTTCGAGTAATTATGAAAAAAGCAAGACCAGGTCTAAATATAGGCCTTTTCAGATTTTGGCACCAGAGTGTCCATTAAACATTGTTTTTTATCCCACAAAAGGTTTTCCTTGATTCCAACACCAAAATGTTTTTTCGAAAAGGCTTTTTGAGGCCCCTTTATTGAAAGTTTATCACAAAAATCCAGGCTATTCAAATGCGTCGCATTTCGGCTCAAATTGGGACTTTTAGTTCAGCTAATAAATCTTCCTCACTTGTGCGCCTGATGCAGGGTAAATGGATCAGGCTTAACATTTTTTTTCATAGAAAAATTGACATGAAGGGTTTTGTGTTCGGCTTTCAACCACGGAACAGGCTTTTTTAACATACTAGCCCTCTTTCCATGACTTCTGTGTCTCTTGTTCCCATTTTTTTGGCTTTCTGGGCGTGTCTTTTATCGAATTTTGCTCCCTACCCCCCATCATTTTAAGAGCCACTTCTGGGTTCTTGAGGGCCTCTGTGTGTTCCCCATATCATTTATGAGTGCAAACCAAGAGAATTTTGACCTTTACAATGACATATAGTCGACAACTGAGCTATAAATAGTAGAAAGAAAGTAAAATTGCGCTATTTATAGGACAGGGAAAGTCATTTCAGAACGCTTACACTGATAATTTGCATGATCAGCAGTTTTTCTCGCCTGATAGAAGTCATCCAGTGTCCATCCCTGGCACTGCAACATGATATTGCTAGAAAAGGTGATAATTAAGTGCTTTTTGCACCCTTTGCCTATATATAATCAAATTGCTATGATCCATGGCCTCATATAGCAGCCAGGTGGAGCTGAATCCTGATTGACAGTATGACAGGTCTACCGTTGAATGACCATAGGTCAAACAGAATGGACATCGACTATTTGATACCATTTTTACACACAGAAAAGGCAGTACTTTTAAGAGAAAACAAAAGCACAAAATCGCATTTTTGGGGCAAAATCCATTAATTCAGTGATGATCCGACGAGCATCTAGATTTAGATCTATATTCAAGTCAAAGGCACTTGATTGTAGATCTAGATCTAGATCTTCTAGTATGAATTAAATTTGAGTTAAGCCAATAGAGATGTAAATGTATCCTATCTTTTTTATGTTTTTAATATTTTAGATCTAGTTGACACCATATGCTGCACATAATCTATTTGGATTTAGATCTAGATCCAATTTTTCAAGCGCTCAAGGAAATCTAAATTGCTTTCATACTTAGGCCTACAGCGAACTATACAATACTGTGGACTCTTTAGAAACTATTTTTAACAGAGAATTTGTCATGTAACATGTTTGTTGTTCATAAGTAAGAACTACACAGCTGTTTTGACTTGATATGAGTTGAATATGCAATGTTTGTGTGAAGATATGTGTCAAAATGTGTAAAAATTAACTTGAAAACTTCAACTGTGTTTTTCTCATTTCCATAGTATTGCGGTTCCCATCATTAAAATGCAGCATCTCAGCATATAATGAAGCTATTTATAAAATGTAAACCACATTTTGTTAAGAAAAATATAGGGTTTCGGAATCTACTTGTGACTGAAAATAAAAAATGTTCACCATGTGCCCTGTTTTTGCTGAATGCCTCATGTGATCACATGTAATATCATCATCATCATCATCATGGCCTTTTTCACCCTGTATCAGCATATAGGCCACGAACAACAGACTTCCACTTTCTCCTGTCCTGGGCACTTCTCACTACATCTTTCCACTGTAGCCCTCCTCTCTTCAAATCATCCTCCATGAATCTTCTCCAGGTTGTTCAGGGTCTACCCCTATTTCTCTGTCCCTGTGGGTACATGTAATATATTACAAGGCAATCTATATGTTTTCATGCATCTGCATCCAGCATTGTCATGATCTTTTTTTCCATTTTTTTTTTCAAGCTAGTCCTTTCTCTTTCAAAGAAAAAAGTAAGTCAGGTGACTTTGATTACAATTTACAACATATTTATTACAGTTTTGCTGTGTGTATGTTCTTTCATATCAGATTTTACAACTTGGTTTACCTGAAGAAGTAAATGGAGATAATAGCACAGCCAAAAGATCCCAAACCACAGGCCATCTCCTGATCACAATGCCTAAGGTGAGCATATGGTGCAGTTGTATCTCATATTGATCACTGCATTTTTCAGTCAGTTAAATTGCTTCCATTTTTGCTAGACATAATAATTGTAAAGGAGGAAAAAAATCAGTTTAACTATGTTTTTTTTGTTTTTTTTTTCTTAAATATGTATAGTAAAATATTATGAACAAATTATCCTGTTTATCATAGAAGAAAAGGTACAATTATTACATCACATTTTTTGTTCAGAATTTTTAGCAGAATATTTTTTTTAAATAGTAAAAAAAAAAAGTAAAAGTAACTTTTTTGTTCTTTGTCAGTGCTTATAATCTAACAATGTGAAATAATTTTGTTGACTGAAAATCGTGTAAACTCATTTGTGCTTCAGAGAGAATTCTTTTCATAGCCAATGAGAAAATATTTTGAGTAATTTACACTCACTCACTCACACACACACATGGACTTGGAGAAGAATATCGTGAATAGCACCAGGCCAAGGCAATCTCATGACACATTGCTGTAGCTTGACAGGCTTTGTGTGTCACTGAGTTAAAAACAAAGTTTTGTAAATTCCACAAGCATAATTTTACCTCCAACAAGATTGTATATCCTTCATCAAATGCCTTTAAATAGTGACATTGATTAAGTTTAACAAATCATTTCTTAACTGAAAAAAAAGAAAAAAACACTATGAAATTGTAAGCTCCAGCCTCTCATCCTCTGTTCCTGTTCTGTCACTAGTGGCAAAAATGTGTCATTGATTCTCCACAGATAAAGCCAGTTCTCAGGCCCAAGGAGAAGACAAAGGATAAAAAACCTGCACCAAAAGTCCAAGCTAATAAAGGAAATGACAGGTAAATTGTTTACCTGTTGCATTTTGGGCAGTGAGAGCCCATTGATCATGTGATCAGTAATTTTGACATTCATTATTGCCCTGAAGTAGAGTCAAGTTGACTAAAAAATTTGGCAGATATTTGACCATCACAATCAAGTTATAGATTTCTATGTTATTTGTTTTTCTTGAATTGTTTTGCTAGTTGCCTTTCTGACAGTTCTATTATATTTTTATAAATTGATATTGTAGTGGTGATCATGGGGATGAATAAGTAGTAAAAATTCCAGCCAGTTTCACAAACTGATTTGCATTTTAAGATAGTAAAGGTAGAGCTAGGTATTTACTGAAAAATAAGAAAAAAGATTTACTTATTGAATTTATAACATTTGCACACAAATAGTAAGAATGTCTTATTACATTCACTACTTATTTCTCTAAACTGCATTCAAATAAAATAATAGTCAGAAAACATGGTTATTTGATCTTTTTATGAACTCACATTGACGTGTATTTCCTTTGGCTCAGCAACTACCTTGAAGTGGATGCCAATGCGAGAAAAGGTGTGGATGTGACGAGCATTGTGTCTGATAACGAAGCAAAGAAAGCATCAGTTCAGGCTCCATTCACTGGCCGCATCACCAAGAACAATGTTCAAGAACGTGCCAATAGTGAAGATTTTGTCGATGATCCTGATGTCCCACCATTATTGTGATGAGCTGAGCACCAATGTGTTTAATCTACTGCATTTAATGAAATTACTGAGTTAATTTGATAACTGGAATATATATTGTGCTTCAACCGGAGAGATTTTCAGTGACTGCTGTTTGATGTTTGTTTCTACATTTTGATTCTTTGGCAGTCAGATTTATTTTTCAGATTTGTAGTAACTTCACTTACGATAATAGAACATAGCATGAAAGCCCACAGAGAAAATATGAACTAGCAGTTATGCTGACAATGATCATTTTATATGGTTGATCTATCCTCAAAAAGTTCATAAATGCAGGAGAGAGTTAATAACATGTTGATTGAAATATATTTCAGCTAAAAACCAGGCAATACCAGCTTAACTGTTCCAACCTGATAAATCAAGGCTACATTCATGTCATGCAAGCAGTTGCAAATGAATCTAATTTCAGGTTTTTCATGTACAGAATTATTGGTGTCGATTGAAAGGGAAGAAGGTGTGCTTCACTTTGGTAAAAGAATTTACTTCGCAATGTCTTTTTATGCAGAGATTTTCACATTTTAAACTTAATTCCTGTGATCCTATGGTCAGCAAAATCCAGTTTTCTTAGTGAAGCCCCATTTCCTATCAAACTCATTTCATTTTGTTGCATGATGTTGTATAGCTCTCGTGAGATTTCACAACCATCTCAGTTTGGTGAGTATTTTACTCCAGAATATCACAGTTTACAATGTTTCCACATTTCAACATCATCTTCCCCATTGTATTTTTTTTTTTTTTATGTATCATGCCTGCAAGTGAAATGTCTCATGTCAAATTTTTCATATATAGTTATCAATTTCAGTGGAAAGAGAAATGAATGGATTTTACTTTAATGAGAAACAATTTTGCTCTGGTTCTTCCATGCTGAGATTTTCACAAGTCAAAGCTAAGGGCTATGACCCTGTGGTCAATAATATCTGATTCTTTTTTCAATATGGCCCATTGCAACATCAGACTCCTTTATCTGAATGCACAAACATGTGTTTAAGCATGGATTATCATCACCTTGTTGGGATTTGGCTCGCCACTTTACATGAGTGACAGTGGGGACATTGTAAACAGAACTCATGTTTGCTGAAAGCATGGTCTATTTTATAGGTCACAGTTTCTGGGACAAGCATTGTGTGGACTACTTAGAGATGAGTGTATGTCCTCAGCAGGTTCACAGTTGTTTGTTCATCACTTGATTTATAAAAGTATATTGTCCTTATATATCTGTTGTCATCTGTCATGTTTTCATCGCTAACATCAGGGGAATTGTTTATTTTTTGCAAACCCAACTATTGCCTTTGCCAATCACAGGACTACTGAACACACTCTATAAAGAGGGAATTTTTTTTATTGGACATGTCAGAATTGTGTGTATGTGTTAAATGTTGTTGAATGACTTCCAGTTAGTATATTAGAACAATATTATTCTAAAGAGAAAAAAAAAAAAGCAGCAATACTACTGTGACACAGAAATGGAATAAAATTATTCTGTCTTTTAAATATATATTGAATCAGTGTATGAAATTGTGTTTATATAATCTGGTCAAATTTTAAGTGTGCATACAAATTTGTCTTTTCATTTCAGTGGATTTGTTTTCATGTATTTAAAAAAAGAATAAGATTATTTTCTATTGCAGACTCATTTAGTTGTCTCCACCTAAAAACCAGGTCGTCGGGAGACAAAAAAAGTGGGCTCTTTGGGGGACGGGTTCTTAAGCGAATTGGAAAGTTACGAACCCATCTGACCACAGATTATCTTCACTACTAATAGTAGTACTATGATTAGTTGGTCGTTACTGTTAGTTAAAGATTTATCTATGTGAATAAGTACAGCCTTCATCCCTGTGTGTGTTATAATTTGATGTAGCAATTCTTGTTTGATAGCAAATCCTGATCTTTTCTTAGCATATAGTTACATCAGTACTGTCCAGCGCTTAACTGCTGTGTGAAATTTCACATAACGGTATCATTGTTGACAACATGATATTGCTATGTTACCCCACGGATAGTCGCACGAGTGACTTTACAGCCTGACCAAAGTAGCATATCAGCTGACCAGTCACGAGGCTTAACTTACACCTCCTTATCCACAAAGCTAATCACAAGCGCTGTCCCATGTTTGTCAAACAAAGAAATGGTTACGGGTTAGTCAACAACATGGCCTGATTATACAGTATGATGTGAAATTATACCATAAGTACCTGGGTATCTTGGCCCGATACGGGGCTCTTAGACGGATTTTTTTATTTGCGAGGGCCCAGAGCAGGTTCTTAGAGGGGTAAATTATAGAGGAAAAAATTCAGTTTCGCAGCAGAGGCGGGGGTTCTTAGGTGGACCGGGCTCTTAGGCAGAGGGTTCTTAGGCAGAGACCTCTGTATTTGGTGTTTCTAATATCAGCTTGTTTATTTCACTGTAGTTTAAAATAGGAATATAGTACAGAGAAGAGTGATTAATCATTTTAACTGTGAATTAACTTCATTGTAGAAAGCTTGTGCACAGTGGAAGCTGGCAAAAAAGTTGTCAGTGGAGGCTAGGTGATCAATTTCACACATCGAGACATTTTAATGAAAAATGACTTGTACATTCTGAGAGATTTTATTGACACATTCATAATTAAATACAAACACATTGACAAACAGATCATCTGTTATGAGGATCAATAAAATGACTCAGCTTTCAATATTTTAAATGAGGTAGTAATTTAGCCACGCAGGCCTAAGGAGAAAATCCACAAGCAAAGGGGATGAGGAGATGGAACAATGAAGGATAAACTACAGATTTCCAGGAAGAAACGCTTGGACAATAATTATGATAGGAGAAACTGTTGTACTTGGAATGAACTGATATTATTGCCTAGAGAACAGTTTAAGTAAGGCTCTTTGATCTTTTATCAAAACTCTAAAAAGAGTGATGGATCACAATAATGATGACCAAAAAAAAACAAAAAAACCCAACAAGATCTGAACTAAAAATTAGATGGGGATTTCCAGCTGTTCGCTAGGTTGGAACAAATCTATGGCACTGCTGAGATTTGTGTGAACTTTGATGTGTTTAACTCTACATAAATATATACACATATTTTTTTTGGTTAAATATTAATGCATTAAGTTAGTTGTTGGTCCATATCTAGAACTTCAAGACATTTCTATAGAATTATAATGATGATACAGCAGGACCCTATTTACATTTTGTATTTCTTCTTTGTTGCCCCATAAAGAACCAAAAGTTTAGAAAGTTGACCTGTAACTTCTTTTTGTATAATTTGTTTTCATATTGAGAACTACAGATTATTGCTTGTTTTAGTATAGAATTGGGTTGGTTGCTGGTAGACAGTCCATCTTATGTTTTGAAACATAGATAAACATGATGATAATTATTAGGATGATGATTGTGATAAGTTTTAAGCAAGTTTGTTATTCATTACTTATTATGGGATTGAGCAAGGAAGTCTGATTACTGTTTCAATCTGGGCCATAGAAACTATTTGAGCCTCACAACATCATTTCATCTGTATCAATGAATATCACATAAGCAAAACTAAAGAGAAATCATCAAGAAAAATGCAGATACACACACATAATAATATCTATATTTCATTTCTTCCATCTTACAGTAATTACATCCTTATTTATTACATTACTCACAGAATGTTCATACCAGCTGTAACGACTGATCTCTGTCTGAATATGATGCATTTCCTCATTCTTATACATGTATTACAGAGCAGCATAGCAAAGTATGAAGAGACAAATGTCTCACATAATAAAAAGACAAAACCAAACAAAAACTGAAGAAATAACGCTAAGTTAAAAAAAAAAAAAAAAAGAAATGCAAATGAATCAAATACATGTAATTCAGATGTACATTCATCAATAAAAGAATAAAGCAAACAGTTAAAGAAAGAGATGATGTTCCATATAAAAAAAAAGGGACTAAATGCAAAGGTAAAAAACAAACCTATAAAAAATATCAGTTTGTGGGAAAATCCAAGGAAATAAAATGTTTCAAATATTTAATGGACTAAAAAAAAAAAAAAAAGGAAAACAAGAACTTTTTCCAACTAAAATGTCCTGAGTAAATGAAGTGAACCATCACCGTTTGTCATACCGGTGTTCTTCGAGTTATTGCCCTCTTCTTTCCAGTCAAATTAATTATGCATTGAGACATAATGACATGAAAAATGCGCAGCAAATTACTCATGGAAAATCAAGTCATGCCAAGAAGCTAATAAATGGAGCCTACAATATTCACAGACAGGACCAGTCAAAAAAAAAAAAAAAAAGTTTGAAATTACTTAGGGCGCATTAGTAAGGCCTGCCTCGCATAGGAAGAAACATGAAACTGGAAACGCCTCTTGCGTGCGAACTAAAGTGGTAACAGTGGTTTAAACGGCAATGCGCACATAGGAGGAAACGATAAGCCAGAAATGCGAAACGCGTGTGTTGACGTGAGGAGGCAAAGCGAACTTGTTCACATTTCGTGTGACGTTTCTCGTAGTTTGCTATGCAACTGCAGTGAAGAGCATTGTTCTGCTACTGTGTTCTCGTAGAGATAACATAGCGTTCAAAGCTCCGACTATGGATGATGATAGAAATGAAAGGTTATACAACTTGTGAGGGGATCCCACAAGCCAAGACCACACAAACACAAAGAAAAAAAAAAATGGGAAGAAATCGATGGTCAACTTAAATCCTCAGCAGGAAAATTAAATTTTTCAGAAATAAAGAAACCAGCTAAAATCAACAGTACCAGACCTATTACTTTATCTGTTTATCAGTCTATTGATCTGCCTGGCTGACTATCTGTCTGTTTGTCGGGCTGTCTGACTTTCTTTCTGACTGTCCATCTATCGGTCCATTCATCCACCTATTCATCCAATCATTAATCCATCCATCCATCCATCCATCCATCAACCCATCCATCCATCCATACATACATACATTCATACATACATACATATATCCACATCCACTTCTCCCTCCCCTCCATCCATGCATGTATCCATTAATCTAATTGCCTATCCATCCATCCACCCATCCATCATCCATCCATCCATTCATCCACCCATCCATCCATCCACCCATCAACAAAACTACAATGACAACAACGGCATCGCAACAAACGCATCTCTGGAGAAACCATGCTTTCTAACTGCTGAAGATAAGTATATACGTTCAAAATATTGTTCATCACCAAAATTAAAATCTAATGATACTTTGAAAAATGGAAATTATCAACCCTTTCACATTACACAACTGATTTGTTTTATTTTCCTTTTTCTTTCTCTTGTAACAACTGGTGCATCTCATGTAAAACATTTCTGAAAACAAGATTATTCTGCCATTCTACCGAGTCGTTGCGGTTACAAAAGAAATCGGACAATGCCTCGCGAATACTCATGGCATCATCTGATGCTCTATCTCCGGACGCATTCATTGCAAGAGGTTGCGGCGCGTATCTGAGGAATCCATTAATTGTCAACTGGCCTACGTGAGAGCATGATCAGGCCTATGTGATCAGGTGACGTGTGGTGAGTGGCGTTTCGCGTTTCGGAGTTCCGCGTTTCTCATTTCGCGTTTCTTGCTATTATGAGGCCGGCCTAATGTAACTGCTCGACACAGTTTGAAAATGCATGTACATCACATTATGCCAGTTCCAGTGTATTTAATCAAGAGTCACATAGAACTGGAAGAGATGGCAATGAAACAATAGTTTTGACCGCAAAAGTTCAGAGCAGTTGAGGCCCCGAGTGTTCGATCAAACATTTTCATGAGTTTTCATTGACAGCCTGAATCATTGGATAAGGTATAAACTTAATAACTTGGAGCCCTTAAGAGTCACAGAACAAAGACAGGAATATAAGACATGGTCACCGGTGTTTGCCACAGATCTGGCACTTTGGTAACAGAATAAGAGCAATTAGATGTTGTCTTATGTGAACAGTCGAATTGTCTGAAATGAACATCACATTTCGTATGAACACCCACAGTGCACAACAACAAAACACAACACTGTACATTTGGTTATCATGAGAAAAACATATTGCACTGAAGTCAAAATAAAATTGTAAAAAATAATCTTTCTCTTAGCATACAGATTTATGTTGTGCTTGTTATTCAAGTAATTTTGAAACCGATTAGATAGAATGTGCATTAATTAATTCTTTCTCTGTTATTATATTTTGAGCCTGTTAGATTGTCTTTAAAAGAAGGCAAAAAGTATTAGTAAAAATGTCGTAATGGTAACCATCCAAATAGTGTTTGCCTCGATGCAATATTTGAAAAAAAAAAAAAGTTATATGTAATATATTGTGTCTCAATATTTGTGGGGGGAGGTGGGGGGGGGGGGGGGAGGTGAAAGGGGGAGTTAAAGCAAGAAGCTCTTTATTTAGTTACTTTGAACTAATTTTATGTGTGAATATGAATTAGGAATTTTAAAAGCTCATTCGCTGAATTTTGGAAAGTTCTAAAGCAAAAAGTAATATCATCATATTATAAATATTTCGCTGTGTCTGCTCCCATTAACCAACACAAGATAGATCACTCTTTAGCAATCATTTCTCAGAAAAACACAAACAAAATAATATGGTATTCACAAATACATGTATTTGTGTCCCAACAGTGCATTCCTCTTCCGTTCCGTTTCAGTCTCGGTTCGTTTAGCCAATGACGTCAGCCCCGTCCATCGATGTGTGTTGAAGGCTCTGTCTCCAATTTAAAAAAAAAAAAAAAGCCTAACATTAATAAATCAAAGGGCAAAAAATGAAGCTGAAAGGGTCATATAAGGCTGCGCACTGTGTTAACACCTTTGTAGGATTTTTTTTTTTTTTGTTGTTGATGTCATTGGATATTTGGATACAGTTGGTACTGGAACGGAGCCAGCGTGTTTGTCCATCGAGCAGCTCAGCTATCCTTATGCTCACAGTGAGGACCATTGTAGTTATGGGGACAGTTACACACCATATTGCCGTGTACGTTTATGCAGGTACCAGGTCCACATTCCAGATCACAGCGTTGGGTGCACAGCATGCCCGTCCAGCCTTCATCACAAACACAGGTGAGATGGTTACAATAGCCGTGTCCACACCTGCAGAGGTGGAGGTGGGGGAGACATACAAAGAACATCATGTCATGAAACATCTTACAGGTAATGATGAATAGGCTATGTTATAGTAAGACTGTAAGGAACTCTTCATTAGTTCAACGCTTTTTACAAACGTCTATTTTGTCAAGAATAAATTGTAGTTACTAAGTTCTTAGCAATGCTAATTATTTATTATGATATAAATAAGGAAAAGTTATTTCAGACTACAAAAGATGGAATAGATCTTGGCTTTTGGAAAAGAGATAACGAAAAAGAAAGAGAGAAAGAAGAAGGAAAGAAAGATAGAAAGAAAGAGGATAAAAAAACAAGAAAGAAAAATGACAGAAAGGACTGACGGGATACTTACACAAGTGTTCGAATTGCACACGCTCGCTCTGACAGTGGGCGCAGGCCTGATCTCCCAGAATGAGAGGCTGTAAAGAATGAAGGCAACAACATTTTAGTTAATTATGTGTAGGTCTAATAAACAATAGGCCTATCGGTACTGAGATCTATTCTCAATATCAGTCCATTTTTTTCCCTTTCTTTCTTTCTTTCTTTCTTTCTTTCTTTCTTTCTTTCTTTCTTTCTTTCTTTCTTTCTTTCTTTCTT
>JBCAUA010060116.1:0-11334 GCA_038406235.1 Peronia verruculata
AATTAAAAGAGCGCTACAAGGAGGAGTTTTACTATAGCAGTTTATTTCCCTTGAATTTTTCTTCCAACGGTTGTAGCAAACTTCGGATGTAGCGATCTTTTTTCTGGTCCCCCAACGACATCGCTACAAGCGTAGTTGACTGTATTTAAGATAAGATATCAGCAGAAAATTCATTACATTTTTTTTTTCTGTAATAGGATAGGAAAGATCTCTCAGTAGCTAGCAGTGATAGGGAAAGAGCTGGAAAGCGTACAAGTATTATCCTTTTCAATCAGTTGCCGAGCCCAGCATGACAAAGGAACTAAGTTATCCATTTCAAAATCATTTTTAAAAAGGCAAACGTCTAAATAATTATCTTTTTTGTTTTATGATCTAAAGATGCTATATAAGCTAAAACAGCCAAATAAGCCAAAAATGGAAAATGACCCAAATTTCATAAACCTGGATCCCCCCCCCCCCCCCTTAAAAAAGTTATGTGTCTACTGTTAATTACTATTGATATTATTAAATTTTAAGAACTTTTCGGAAATTTCTCCTGTATGCTTACCTGAACGAGCTTCTTTAGCAAACTTGTCAGCTTTTTTGTTGCCAGGAATATTTTTATGACCAGGAACATAATTCAGAAACCACTCCCACCCATTTTGAGTGTACAACTCATTCATCCTTAATAAAAGTTTTTTTAACTCTTTTTCTTTCCCTCTATCGATTATATTAATCGTCTTTACAACATTAGCACTGTCGGTATTTATTATTGCTCTCTTATACTTTTCATTTTTATGTAAAACTAAGTATTGCTTTAGCATTCCAATAAAAACGGCTAAAAGTTCCATTTTGTATGCGGATTTTTGCCCGGCTACTAGAATTTTGAGATCATCGTTGGGTAAGGAAATCCCTAATCCTGCTATTGTGTTATATAACGACGCATCCGTATAACCAGATAAGTCATCTTTTGAATATGATGCAGATAATTCATTATATTTTTCTTTCCTCTCCTTCTCAGGATATTTGAGGATGGACGTATTAGTAGATATACTTTTTAGTTGTGGTGTAAATGGAGGCAATCCTCCATTGCTAAATATTTCTATTAAGTCGTTTTGGTTCTCATCTCGTATACCATTCTTGAATATTTCATTAATCAGTTCGACTTCATAATCACTATTAGAATTGTTTTCGGCATTGGTCTTTAACTCTTGAGACTCAATTACCAATCGGCTTGAAGTCCCCTCTGTCTTCGCTTGGGTTGCTGGCGGGGATAGATTTTTGGTCTCTTCACCCCTAGTTCCCAGCTTTGAGGGTGACTTGGAAGAAGACTTCATATGGAAAGATTTAGAAGACATGAATTTAGAAAAAAATGTATTTATTAATATTTTTTTTCTTTTATAACCAATAAATAATAGGCCTATAACCATTAGAGAACAGGCGCATTTGTGTTCGTTTACAACGCTGATTATTTGTCCCATGTTTTATAACTGTTGTAATAAAATAATCTGTTAAACCTGTTGGAAATGTTTTTATTAATTATAGGGCAACTCACACCTTCACTGTTCCATCTGAATGACACATTTGGTGTACATATCCACTTTAGGTTTTGAAGTTCGTTCGACTCACAATGCAAATTCGACACGGTGACGGTGTTCACTAAGAACGTCTATAACGGTTATGATTTTTATAAGCTTTTCAACCTCTTGTAATGGTGGTTATCTTAGCTGTCCACAACCGTGGTAAAAAAATAACATAACACTATTGTGTTATGTTATCACTTGTCTAAATCGCCAGTGATAACGTCTATCACTGATATGTGGGCCCCTTATATAGGGGTGGAGTAATTTTTCTGGGCGGAATTAGGCGAGCATGACGGGATTGGGTGCTTGCCTCTTCCTGAAAGTACTGTCACGATGATGAGACAGCAGAAAGGATTCGGTTTCGACTGCCTTTTTTTTTTTTTTTAGCGCAGTTATGGCACATCTATATACTTCCAGCAAAGGAGACAGATAGAAACATGCAGAGAGACAAGGAACACTTTTGGGAGGAGATGTCAGAAGACACTGACAAATGGTGTACCTAACTTGATATGTCAACTTATACATGTTTTAACAACAAAATAACAAAAACAAAAATGCAGATAATATCTTGAGAATAATATCATAAGATTTAGTTTAATCAAACTCTTCATTAATTTTGTCTGAATTTGAAAATGTATTTGACAACCCAAGCTCAGGAACTGATACGATATGGCTTCTCATAATTGAATTTTTGTGGGAAATCACCGACCGATATCGACTACAAAATGGTCGATACTGAAATCTAAAAATAGAGGCATAGCATGTTTCTTAAAATACTGTTTAACTAAACTGGGTCAGGTTTTCAGTAGTCACGTCGACTGCAGCAGTGTTGAAGTCCTAGAAATGAATTATATTCTAGGACGCATGTCATTGAATCAGACTGCTTAACCGGTTTCTTAGTCAGTGATGAACAATTTATTGAGGAATTTGAAGAACCAGGCAATTCAGATGTTTTATGCACAAACAGCTGGGCTGGGCAAGCTGAATTCATTCGCTGAATGAATTCAGTCCTAGTCATTAATCCCGTTTTACACCCAGATATTACCGACAACTAGATACTGACAGGCCAGAATGTAGTTTGATGTTCGACATGCCACTTATTAATGAACATCTTCAAGATACGTGGAGCGACAATACTGAAGATGGTACCATTGTTATTAGCAGTATTTGTGCAGCAAGTTGGTTGTCATGGCGTGCTAAAGTTATTTTAGAATTTACTTATCCCTTCGTCTACTCCAAGAATCCCAAATTCACGTGGCATTTAAACTTTGGCTGAAATTATTGTCTGTCTTCCTTGTTGAGTGCTTCTCCTTTATCTCCTTACTAACAAATTAAATTCACAACCACATGTGCTCAAGTGAAAGGATTGCAAAATACTGTAATTACTGTTAGCAGTTCTATAATAATCTTTTGCGGTCGCCAATAATCCGGTATAGGGACAAAACTGAGGAATATACGAGTTACGTCGTATCGTTACGGTTATTGCTCTTAGCTATGCAGTCCATTATTGTGACAAGGTTACCTCTGAACATTGCGACAAGGAGTGAATCATTGAGAAAACTGCGGCGGTGACACATTGCAGGGGAAAGCACTGCTTGTTAAACTTATGGCATGGGACCAGTTTCGTTATTCAGAGTTAATTCCCTTAGGAGTATGGCATGTTTGTACAGGGAAGGCAGGATAGCCAGCACATAATTCGCTTAAAAGTTGCAAAAACTTGATAAAAGTTGCAACGATTTGTAAAAATAGTATACTGAGGGATTTTAAAACACAACACTTAAAATGATCCACTGAAGGACTTTAAAAACGCAACACTTTTGATATATAGAATCATTTTCAAGTGCTGAGTTTTTAAAGTCTCTCAGTATATATAAAACGATGAACTCGCCTCGGTCCTCTCTCTTTTTCTTCACTTCAACTGAGAGTGAGACATTAATTATGCTGGGATCTTGGCCAGATATATATAATCCAATATACATGTCTTTGCATGTTCACAGTTGTCATCTTGTGACCAATCTGTGGCCCAGTGGTATCGAATGTAAGACCACAGTGACGGTAGGCTGCAGTAATCGTCTAGAGTTCACTGGTTTTTTTCATTGTAATCGCTGTTTGAAAGTGAGCTTAGGGCGGTTTCCGTTTCAGACACAATAGGCCAATAGGCGGCTTCCTGAGAAATCAAAACTTGAGTCTGTAGTTGCGTAGGAAAGTGCAGATATTTGCACAATACGACCATATGTCAATGTCATCCTAATGACAGGCATTTGCGATGCTATGGTTAAATCCTTGATCATCTGTGGATGGTACATTACTATCATGACATCTCTCTGAGACTCTCCACAAATTTGGTATGATGTTGAGGTGCCCATGTCTTGCATGACATCACTGGATCCTGTGAAATACGGTCAATCCTAAATGAAAAGGTCGAAATCCTAGATGAAAAAATGAGTGGTCGTCCTGGGAATGGATTACATTGACCAAGAAAGAGAGGGCGGTGAAGTCCGAAATAAGAAGCTGATTGGTTGTGGTAGGAACGGGAGACACAGATCTAGAAAGAAAGTGAAAGCTTAGATCTGGCCCCCCAGAAAACTGTATTGCTTGCGGCCGTGATTTTGTGTCTCGCCGCGATTTTTTCGCAAGTTTTGCCCTTTTCCCGTATAAATGTCCAATGACGTGCACACGATCAGTGCTCCAATGATCGCGAGCCGTGTCCTTTCTCAAATTGCCGATTTTTTGTTCATATGATACAGGAGAGCGGTAGATTTAAATTGCGGTGGATTTACTGTTCTGTAAGCCGGAGAGATCTTCGACGAAAAAAGTCACCAGTCTTAGAGTGCAGTCAAAGATAAGTTAGTTCCCTACTCAAAATTACGCTAGTGGTGCGGATCAATTGTTTTGCAAGGTCTACTGGATATATCTAAACTCTAGATCTAGTCTAGTGATCTAGATCCAGACTCTAGATCTAAAACGTTTGGCAAATGGAAGCTTCTCTCTGACGCACAGAGGGAGGTGTCTGATAAATTCTGCAGACGCTAAATTTGACAGCAGCTTTTCCATCTTCAATATCAATCAGATTTTGCCAAGACAGGGTGCTGTAATTTTTTCCCCTTTCGTTTAGATGATTTAAAAAAAAAGCATGCAAAGAGATTTGTAAAATATTTCGCGGCAAGTGAACCAATCGTGGAAATTTGTTTCTGGTACTGGTTTTCTTGTCAATCCCCTAAATGATCTATGACTGGAAATATCAGTTTTATTTTTAATTTTGAAACAGCTCTCCAGTGGATACCGGTATGGCGACACTTATGAACAGAAATAGAAAGGAATGAAACAGATATACTCTTGGAATTGAAATTGTCGTACATCAGAATGTAATTAAACTTTACAAAAAAAAATTTAAAAAATGACTTAACAGCTAATTCTGCGAGAAGTGTGGTTAGCAAGAGATTTTTTTCTCTTATCTAACTTTCATTCTTTTTTGCAATTTTGTGGGATATTTGTATGCAATTTTTGGTGTTTCAAATGTAATTTTTGTCATTTTGAAATGCAATTTACCGCGGGGCCACTTAAATAAAAAGGTAGGCCGTGGTGGGAACAGGCGAACTTGGCTCAGAAAAAGAGGGCGAAATCCTAAATAGAAAAGGTGATTGGTCGTGTGCCAGGAACGAGGGAACTTGAACCAGAAAGAGAGGACGAAATCCTAAATGAAAAGGTGATTGGTCGTGTGCCAGGAACGAGGGAACTTGAACCAGAAAGAGAGGGCGAAATCCTAAATGAAAAGGTGAGTGGTCGTGTGCCGGGAACGAGGGAGCTTGATCCAGAAAGAGAGTGCGAAATCCTAAATGAAAAGGTAAGTGGTCGTGTGCTATGAATGGGGGAACTTGACTCAGAAAGAGAGGACGAATCTGAGAATGGCGGCCAATTTGTTTGTTTGTGTATGTTCGCTATGTTTGCGTTTATAACTGTGCGAGAATATGTGTTGTTGAGTGTATGCATTATCATAGGCCTATGCGATATTTCTCTCTCTCTCTCTCTCTCTGTGTGTGTGTGTGTGTGTGTGTGTGTGTGATACTGATACATTGTCTGCATTTTATTTTACTCTTTCTTTTTGATCTCTTTAGTCAATATGTATATGTGAACATTTATGTGTGTATGTGTGTGAGGTGAGCATATTCTCTGAATTAGTCAATCTGCACGGTATGTGTGTGTATGCACATGTGTATTGCATATTAATTATCTTCCTCTGTGTGTGTGTGTGTGTGTGTGTGTGCATGTAGGTATACACATATTACATATTACCGATAATTATTGTTTCACTATGTATATGTATATGTGTGTGTATGCACATTTTACATGTGTATTTATTGTTTCTGTAGGTGTGTGTACGTATATCCACATGTATATGTTATTACATATTATTTATCGTTTCGGTATATATGTACATATGTGTGTGTCTGAATACGTTGGCCTATAATAATGCATATTATTTATCGTTTCCGTATGTGTGTATGCACACGTTTAATTACATATTATTTATTGTTTTTGTATGTGTGTATATGCATACATATGCATACAGTAATTACACATTATTTATTGTGCATGCGTGTGTGTCTATGCACATGTACATTACATATTATTTATCGTTTCTGTAATGTATATGTGTGTATGTACATGTATATATTAAAAATCATTCATCTTCCTCTGTATGTGTATGTATGTGTCACATGTGTACATATGTATGCACATGTATATTACATATTATTTTTTTTTATCTTTCTCTCTCTGTACATGTATATATTATGTATGTCTGTGTATGCACCTGTATATTATTATTACAATCTATTTATTTTTTTCTCTCTGTGTATGTGTATGTTGCAAGCATAACATGTTATTTATCGTTTGTGCATGCGTCTATGTATGTATGTATACTTCATATCGTCAGTATTCCAGGCAACTCACTCATGTCAGGTTAATTTTTTTTTTTTTCACCAGAGAGTAAAATTTGGTGTTACGTTATTATAAACTAGAGGTTTTTTCGTGGAACCTTTGGAGATTTTTGCTTCATTTCTTTTAGTCAGTTTGGCTCAAGATGTTGTCACAGTATGTATTGATTTTATTTCATCTTGAAGGGAAAGGAAAACGCGAAATTCTCAAATTCGGGCTTACGGGGGAATGCTCACGAGACTGACAATATTAATTAGCATTTCTGTGGTATATTATTATGTGGATACAGTCGAGTTCGCTTAAATCGAAGTTGCGGGGACCAAACCCTTTGGTTCGATTTATCAGAATTCGTCTTCCAGACTTTTTATTGTTTGTTTGTTATTTTTTTTTAACAAGGGAAACAACTCCTGAATGGCCTATGGGGAAAAAAAAAGACTAAAAGGAGGAGGTTGCCGCTTTTTCCACATGCTCCCGTTATCTGTGTACTTGGGACATGCGATACTTTTCAGCTATGGCTTTCTTGAACATCGCACCTCTGTCTATATGTATTACATACATGACATATTATTTATCTTTCTATGTGTATGTGCATGTATATTACATATTATTTATCTTGTGTGTATGTGTATAATATGTGCACACACATACATGTATTACATACACTGTATTAGTTACCTTTCTGAGTGTATTTATGTGTGTATGCACGTGTATAGTACATAATTATTAATACATGTAGATATCTTTCTATACATGAACATGCATATGACTTACTGGTTTATCTTTCTCTGTGTGTATATATATATATATATGTACATGTATGTATGCACATGTATATTACATATTTATCGTTTCTCTGTGTGTATGCCTGGCCCTTAAGAAGATTGCATAGTTTGCAACCGCGTTGCGACCGCGATTTTGTACCTCGCCGCGATTTTTTTGTGCAATGTTTGTCCTTTTCCCCGTATAAATGGGCAGAAACGAAAAAAAAGCGTTTAGCAGGGGGAGGGGGGAGTGGAAGAGAGAAAAGACAATGGATTACAAAAACTGTTTTATTCGGTTGCTGTTAGTATTTGATTGTATCACGAACTTCCTGAAATGAAGCCTTTTTGATATTTTACGCCCATGTTCATTTGTATGAAGTTTCAAGTATTTGAGTATTGCTATAAGATTGCACAAAGCATGGAAAGTTATTTTTGTGACACACTTTGTACATTCGATACAATGACTCATTATGTTATTGTTCATCCTCTTCCTCTCGTGAACCATCCAAAACCCGAAACTAGGAGTGGGCAGGAGACGAGCCGAGTACTCGTTTCCCGCGGGCAAAGCATTGGCCTTTACTTCCCGGGAAGTGATCCACTGCTCGACAGCGGAAAGGGAAGTTGAACGAGACGAGAATCATACGAAAAACGGGAAATCAGCAGACCAGTCTATGTGTGTAGTCTCGAAGTCGAGTGGCGCCGAGCTGTCTGCTTCTCGCTACCAACCTAGACTTCCCGGCACCGGTCCCGATTTCCCGAGCTGTCATCTCGGTACTGCCGCGGCCTTCGTGAACAAATGGCCTGATCATCGCTGCGCGTGTATGCGAGTGACGTCACGCACGGAGGCTGGCGAGGGTGCCAGAACGCGGCCAGAACGCAGAGGCAGCGCCATTTTCGAAATTCCAAGTGTTTACCGGTTTGCTTGTTGTGTACAAAAAATGCCTAGAAAGTGTTGTGTTCCGCATTGTAGGGGCAATTATGATGGTGCCGATAAAGTGACTGTGTTTAGATTTCCAGATGACAGCGAAAAAAAGCGTTTGTGGCTGAAAAAAATACACCGAGATGACCGTTTTGAACCTACACGAAACTCGGTTGTGTGTATCAAACACTTCAGCGATCAGTTCATTGTGCGCTTCGACTCGGTAAAAAGAGACGATGGTAGTGTTTTGACTGTTCAAAGATCGGTGCCCAAGTTAACTGATGATGCCTACCCATCTATCTTGCCAAACTGCCCTTCTTATCTCTCAGAAGATCCGCCAGAGAAAAGGAAGAGGCCTGACGAGAGGCGAGCTGAAATGGAGGAGAGAGACAACCAGGCTTTCACTCAATGGCAAGAGGAAGACCAGGTCAAGGATTTTGCAAACTTCAGTGCACAATGTTGTGCTAGATTGAGCCCTGACTGGCTACACAGGCTGCACAGTATGAAAGAAGGCCCTTCAACAAGTTCAAGTTCTACTGATCTCTCCTATTGGAGTTTTTACCGAATTTTAGATTCGTCTGCTGGACAGCCCTCCTTGCTGACAGCTGTGAGGGTTTGTTCTGATCTGCACGTGGAAATCTTCACCGACTTTGGCAAATTGAGTAAGTAAAGCATCACATGATGTATGTTTGGTAGCAGCAAGTGTTTTTTGTTTGTTTGTTTGTTTGTTTGTTTGTTTTTGTTTGTTTGTTTGTTTTTTTGTTTGCTATTGCTGTCGCTCTTTTACTGCTTCTTTTTTCATCTTTTCTTCTTCTTCTGTGTTTTCTTCTCCGTCCGCCATTGTTTCACAACCACTCTCTCTATCCGGGATGGTTACGCCCATGGTAAGCCTTTCCACCTCCTGACGGTGGTTACCTCGGAATACCCGTAATCACACAGACCCCTTTCACCAGCATTACATGAAATTCTTTACAAGGGAAATAAATTTTAAAGGTAGATTACCGAGTCTATTGTATTAGGAAACCAAGTTCTCTACCTTTAAGGAAAACAAACAAAATAACAAACAAACAAACAAAACCCCTAAAAAATTGGATGTTATGTATTGTACCAATCTATTTCCATCTTATTCACACGCCAAGAAAGTTTAGCTATGCACGCAGCCACGTGAAATATGAAACGGTAAGTTAGGAAGCAAGATGGAGCAAGAAAGAACATGTAAAAAGAATAGAAAAAAAAAGTATTAGAAAACAGAATGCCTTCAGATCTAGCGGCAAAAAGCTCAGGAAATGCGTGGTAATTCCGGTACATAAGAGGGGGAAATAGAGGACAATCGAGTGCACATCCAGTTGGAAACAAAAATAACAGTAATATCAACAATAACTGGGGGAAACACACGGATTTGAAGGATTTGAATCTTTGGTCCTGAGTCAGGAGAATCTGTGGATGCTGATGGAATAAGAGGAAATAACGTCATGTTTTACCGACAAGGGATGAGAGAGAGAGAGAGAGAGAGAGTATGTGTATGAAAATCATACGCGGCACGATAAAACTAGGCGCTCGTCAAACTGAGACGACCGGAGAAATTAGTTTTTCAACAGTGAATGAGTTTTTTGACGCAATTTTTCTTTTTCTTCACAGAACCCTTCTATATCAATCTAGAAATTAATGCATTTCAGAGAAATTCAACTGCAACAAGAGATCGATCTCATCGTCTTTAATTACCAATATCTCGCCTTCCATCTTAAGGCAGAACATTTTTTTTTTCTCCACATACAGAAACAGAAATGGATAATCTTCACAGTGACACTGTACCAATAACTCGATAATATGCTCAAAATTTGACGAGAGCCTGATTTCATCGTGTCGTATATAAAGAACAAAGGACCCACTCCAAATGGAAGGAAAGTAAAATGGTAGAGAATGTAATGGGCGAATCAAGAGAGCTTGTTGTCATAAGATGAACTGAAAGGATGAATGAGTTATTTCTTGAGAGCTACAGATGTCCGGATGTCAAAAGCAATACTAAACGTACCCCAGAGAAGCAGAGAGCAAAGAAAAATATTCCGCAGAAAACAGTTCTTGGTGTTCTAAGGAAAGAATGAGAAATTAGTTTATATCATTAAAAGTTCATGAATGTGCGAATGAATATCGCCCACCCCAAGACCGGCAGATTTCCTGCTACCAGGAATAAAAGAACCAAATAATAGAAAAGATAACACATTCTGAGAATTTTTCAATCTGTACATTGTTGTTAGCATTTTTGAGAAGAAAACCGAAGCTAAATATAGAATATAATGAAGAAAAGAGGTAGTAAAAACTATTACATTTCCGGAGATTTTGCAACGAAACAAAAATAACGATAGCAAATTGGAGCGCAGAATTCCATAATACATGTTCAATTTCTTCTTTCTTTTTGTGTTCCGTAATCATGTCTAATGGTTTACATATGTCTTACTCCGAATGTAAACTTTAGAATACAACACTAGAATAGCCGGAGCAGAACCTGACAGCAAGAAGAGAGAGGGGGAGAGACAGAGATAGGGACAGATGGAGAAACAGGCAGACAGACAGACAGAAAAATAGACAGGAAAAAAAAAAGACAGATACGATATATGAAAGATAGACGGAGAGAGAAACACAGAGAGAGAGAGAGAGAGAGAAAGGAAGAGATGAGAGAAAGACAAAAAGAAAGAGAGAAACGTAACGAATTGTTGTTGTTATCGTCTTTATCGTTGTTGTTGTTGTTGTTGTTGTCTTTATTGTTGTTGTTGTTGTCGTTGTTTGCTTTTTCACCCACAACTTATTTCCGGTGATGATCAACATTCTCTAGATCTAGATCAGATCTGATTATATCTTTCGGCAGCTGTTGTTTTCGTTCACGACCTCCCTGTACTTTCCTTCGCTTTCTATTTGTAGATATAGATCTACATAATATATATTTGTATATTATTTATATGCGTACTTTTCTTTCTTTATGGCTTGTTCTTTCATCAACTGTTTCTTTCACTGAGTACTCCATGATTTGTACAATATGTTTGTTTGCTTGTTTATTTGTTTGTTTGTTTGTTGTTAAATACTGTTGTTGTTGTTGTTGTTGTTGTTGTTGTTGTTGTTGCTGCTGTTGTTGTTGTTGTTGTTGTTGTTGTTGTTGTTG